>WBNM01014624.1:9292-19978 GCA_013399055.1 Ramphastos sulfuratus | reverse complement strand
ACCAGATCACACAGGAACATGTCCAGGTGAGCTTTGAATATCCCCAGAGAGGGAGACTCCACAACTCCCCTGGGCAACCTGTTCCAGTGATCTGGCACCCTCACAGGGAAAAAAATTCTCCTCATGTGTACATGAAGCTTCCTATGCCTCAAATTGCACCCAGCCTTTGGCAGGGTGGTTTGTCAATGCACAGTTGCTGGTGATGTTTATTGCATCTAACTGCACTTCAGCCAGGGGATCAGGCCAAGTCAGCATGGGTTTATGAGGGGCAGGTCCAGCCTGACCAACCTGATCTCCTTCTATGACAAGATCACCCAGCTACTGGATGAGGGAAAGGCTGTGGGTGTTGTATTCCTAGACCTNGCTAGGGATGGTTAGTGTGAAAGAGAGGAGGCTGAGGGAGACCTCATGGCTGTCTACAGCTACCTGAAAGGGCATTGTGGAGAGGTTGCTGCTGGTCTCTTCTCACAGGTAATTGGAGACAGAACAAGGGGGAATGGCCTCAAGCTGAGACTGGGGAGGTTTAGACTGGACATAAGGAAAAAGTTTTTCATGGACAAAGTGGTCAGGCACTGGCATGAGCTGCCCAGGGAAGTGGTGGAGTCACCCACCCTGAATGTGTTTAAGGGTGGTTTGGATGTGGTGCCTGGGAATATGGTTTAAGGTGAATCTTGTAGTGTGTGGATTATAGGTTGGACTTGGTGATCCTGAGGGGCTTTGCCAACTGGAATGTTTCTGTGATTCAATGAACAGAACTTCCTGCAGTCCCCCTTCCCCCACACACATGTCCCCATCCCTGCCTCAATGATCCCAGGGGTTCAAAGCTTATTTGCGGAAGTAATCTTTTTTTCTGGTGGGATGCTTGTCAGATCCTATCAGCTACAAATTGCTGCATGGAAGGTGCAGAAATAGAAATCCTTACTTGTTCCTGGTGGCAGTGGCTTTTCCTTTTAACTCTCTGAGTCTCGGGACAGCCACTGGCAGCAATTCTCCCAACAGCTCTTCAGTGAGGTTGAACACATTGAGTTATTTGTAGGACTTCTATCTCTTGGCACCAGGTGATTTGGAAGGTATATTAGTGCCCACAACATTCATAGCAATGGAGTATGCTGTTTGAGGAGGAAGATGTCAGGGTGAAGCAAGGAGAAAGTCACAGAAGCTTCCTTACTATGGTAAGAGGCTTAATAGTTTAAACAACTTTCCACTCAATATTTCCACCTATTCTGTGTCCCACATGCATCTGGTCTCAGGATAAACCAGAAAAAACTGTGATATCTTCTCTTTTATTTTACCTTGGGGTGATGCAGCACATGTTTGGTCACTTTGCATGATGAAGGGAGGAGCAGGAGGGCTCTGTGAGTGTGGAGGAATCCAGAAGAAATGTATTTGCTTATGACCCATATACAGCAATTCAAAGCCTTCACAGGGGGGCTGCAGCACTCCATGAGGTGTCTGACACACCAAATGCAGACACAAGGGCTTGGCAACACAGCTGGCACTGCAGCTGATATTTACCTTGTGTGTTGCCCTGGGTTTGCTGGGACAGGATCCCAGGGCAGCCCTGGGCTGGAGGCCATCAGCAGTTCCGAGTTAGCCAGCACAGCTGACCTGAGTTGGCAGCAGCTGTATCCCAGACCATCAGCATCACACTCAGTATAAAGGAACAAGTTGGAAGCAAGTACAGATCCTCCTAGAACTTTCTGCATGGGCCCTGCTCTGAGGGATTGCCCCTCTCAAGATGCTGTGACTGCTGCACCTTTACTGGGCAAGTATAGCTTTATGTACCTTGTCTTGGCCTGGGGATTCATTTGGTTTAGTTAAATCCATTTTTATTTGAACTTGGGGACCTTTTCTCACTTTTCTAATTTCCCTTCTCTGCTGGTGAGGGCTCATCAGGTGGAAGAGTGACTGCTACAGTTTAGGTCTAGATATGGACTGCATGCAGATGTGTAGGTGTATGAAGAGGTAGAGAAGACCCTACAGAGAGGGGGAAAAACAAGACTTTAGAAAAAACTTAGAGTTATCTTTGGGTTGGGTATTAACAAAGGCACAAAGTGTCTTCAGTTATGCTTATTCACAAGGGCAAATTTCCTTGTGTGGGGTCTGAAGGCTAGGAAACAAAAAAAAGTTAAAAACTAAAGATGTGGAAGCCATCCTAGACTCTTATATTGCTAATTCTGCAGGTCTACTTTGCATTTATCTTTGCTTCTTTCCAGCTTCTAGCTAGGGGAGGTGCATCAGATTGAGATGTGAAGGTCTGGAAACCCATTTGTAGGTGAAAATGTGGGCTTGTGGTGGTGGGACCCACTCCAGTCTTTGTAGTGAGAATGCTGCTGCCTTAATGCTGCTGTTGTGGCCAAGGCTTTGCAAGCAGCTGTGAGAGCTGAAAATAAACAAGATGGATTTTTTTTCTCAGTGTTACAGCTCTGCCTGCAAAAGGTGTCTTGTGTGTTGTCTCCTCTCTTCTCAGCCTGGAGAAGAGAAGGCTCTGGGGAGACTTAACAGCAGCCTTCCAGTATCTGAAGGTGGCTGCAAGAAGGCTGTGGAGAGACTATTTGCAGAGGCCTGCAGTGATAGGATGAGTGGCAATGGTTTGAAATTAGAAGAGCAGATTCAGATTGGATATTAGGACCAAGTTCTGCACCATGAGGGTACTGAAATGCTGCAACAGGTTGGCTGGGGAGGTATCCCTGGAGATAGAGAAGGTCAGGCTCACCAAGGCTCTGAGCAGCCTGCTCTAGTGAGGAATGTCCCTGCTGACTTGCAGGAGAGTTGGACTGGATGAACTTGGGAGGTCCCTTCCAACCCAAACTGTTGCAGGATTGTCCCCAGTCAATTCAAGGTGAAGCCAGATGGATTGGGTTAAAGTGGGAGTGGTGCCAATGATCAGTTCATTGATGATTGGGTTAACAAATGACAGCTGAGAACAAAACCAACTTCTCTGAAGTGCTGAGGAGGCCATTTCCAGCAGAATGATTTCATCTCTTGAGGATATGAAGAAAATGCCTTGGAGAAGGAGTTTGCAGTCAATGCCTTTCCTCCTTTCCTGTCCTGCAGAGTTTCAAGGCTTGTTTGTACCCAGCAACTACTCAGATGGCAAAGCTCCAGTGAGGGGAATGTTTGAAGCTTGCCTCACTGAAGTGTTTTCAGGCTTGGAGCATTGCCAAACTGAGGTGGCTAGTGAGTAAAGCAGGCTGAATGTGCGTTTGGAGGCAAGGAGGATTTGGCAGCAGACAGGAGAAGTTGTGTTTTGTATTGGGAAAAGACAGCAGGAGAGTAGAGATGGCTATAATGGGTATAGTAGTTTCAGGTTGCAGTGGAATAGGAAGGCAAAGGTCAAAGAGTGACTGGAGGACAAGATGAACACTGTGAACTTGAGCAGATGATTTGAGCTGAGCAGTCTGACTTGACTCTCTACAACTACCTGAAGGGAGGTTGTAGCCAGGTGGGGTTGGTCTTGTCTCCCGGGCAGCCAGGGACAGAACAGAGGACACAGCCTCAGGCTGCACCAGGGCAGGTTCAGGCTGGATGTTAGGAAGAAGTTCTTCCCAGCAAGAGTGATTGGCATTGGAATGGGCTGCCTGGGGAGGTGGTGGAGTCCCCATCCCTGGGGGTGTTTGAAAGGAGGCTGGGTGAGGCACTGAGTGCCATGGGTTAGTTAATGAGAAGGTGTTCAATGATAGGTTGGACCTAATGATCTGGGAGGTCTTTTCCAACCTGGTTAATTCTGTGACTGGGTGCAGACTTGGGGAGAGCTGCTGATAACAAGACTGAGTTCTGGGTCCTACACTTGGGTCACAACAACCCCAAGCACCACCACAGGCTTGGGGATGTAAAAGGATCTGGGAGTGCTGGTGCATGGCTGGCTGAACATGAGCCAGCAGTATGCCAAGGTGGATAATAAGGTCACCAGCCTCCTGGCCTCTATCAAAACCAGTGTGCCCATCAGGAGTAGGGCAGTGATGGTGCCCCTGTACTCAGCCTTGGTGAGGCTGCAGACTGAGTGTTGTGTTCAGTTCTGAGCACCACAGCATAGGAAAGACATTGAGGTGCTAGAGAGTGTCCTGAGTAGAGCAAGGGGGCTGGAGAGGGCTTTGGAGGGTGTTGTATGAGGAGTGCCTGAAGGAGCTGGGGGTGTTCGGTCAGGAGCCCAGAAGGCTGAGGTGAGATCTCATTGCTCTCTACAGCTCCCTGGAAGGAGGCTGGAGTGAGGTTAATGTTGGTCTCTTCTCCCAAGTAACTGGCAATAGGCTGGGAGGAAATTGGCTTAAGTTGTGCCAGGGGAGCTTTAGGTTGGATATTAGGGGAAATTACTGGAAGAGTGTCAGAACAGGCTGCTCAGGAAGGTGGTGGAGTTGCCATCCCTGAAGGTGTTCAAGAAATGTGTGTGGTGCTTCAGGATATGGTTCAGTGGTCATGGCAGTTGGGTTTCAGTTGACTGTGTGATCTTGGAGGTCTTCTCCAATCTTAATGGTTCTATAAGCTGCCTGTGGGTGGGATGTGCTTCAGACAGGTGAGTACAGACATTGGCTGATGAGAATCTTCCTTAGGTGCTTGTCCCATCTGGGTACAGGACTCTTGCTGCAGACTTGTGGAGTTTATGCTGGTTGTGCTGTCACACAAAACCTGTTGATCCCTGCACTCCCCACCCCAGCCACCTCAAGTAAGCCATGTTGGAAGAGTATGGTGATGTCTAGGCCTGTTAGAGGCAGGTCTACCCCAGGTCACAGGGATCAAGTGACTTCCCTAAAACTGCTCAGGAGATCTGTGCAGTGTGGGAAAAGATCTCCAGAACTTCAATTCCCATCTCTTACCAGCCCTTGTTCTTCCCAGGCAGCTGCCTGCTATTGGGTTTTCCTCTCTAGGGCAGGGTGAACTTACTGGATTAATGTTGGTTCTTTAAGCAGAACTATCCAAGAATGAAAGGCTCCTGCAGGAACAGGTGGGAAAATTTCAATTTACCTTTTGGAGCAATAACTTACTGCTTTGGTGTAGAGTTTTTGGAGATGCCACTAAGAGTTAGAGCCCAAACTAACAGCAGTCTGCTGTTCTTCTGCAACAGCTACTGTGGGGTGCTTGGGTACAGGTAAGGCTTCTGGTCTGCTAAGAGAACAGTGTAGCTCTTGGTTCACCTTCAGAAGTAAGAAATGAGTAAACACAAGATGAAGAATTAGCCTTTTGAAAGGCACATTTGAAAAAGCACGGAGTGGGAATCAGTGCATCTGTTAACTGGAGAAGTAGAATGAGCACAGACTGAGACTCTGGATAGTTCAACCTGGAGAAGGCTCTGAGGAGACCTTGGTGTAGCCTTGTAAGATGGGGTCAGTCCTTCAGCAGGGCATATTGTGGCAGGACAAGGAGTAGTGGTTTTAAACTAATAGAGGGGAGATTTTAGACTAGAGATAAAGAAGACTTTTACACCAAGAGTGGTGAAACACTGGAACCCAGGGAGGTAGCAGCTGCCCCATCCTAGAAATGCACAAGTACCAGAGTGTTTACAGCAGAGTAAATGAACCTCTGCAGAATTAGGGCCTTTAAAATTCTAGCTTGTACTCTGAATTGCATTCTAGCAGATAGGTCACCTACCACCCCCCCAGATCTGAAAATGAACATTTTTGAGTATGAAAAGGAATGTCTAGGATCTCAAATTCTATCCTTAGTTGGTACAGGAGAGGTGAGACTGCCTCAAAGGAGTCAGGAGAGTGATGGGGGTTTGTCTCTTCTCACGTGCAACAAGTCACAGCATAAGAGGAAACACTCAAGTTCAGGTTGAGCAGCAGGTTCTGCATGGGGCAGCAATGTGCCCTTGCGGCCAGGAGAGCCAATGGCATGCTGGGGTGGGTCAGGAAAGTGTGGTTTGCGGGATTAGGGAGGTTCTTCTTCCCCTCTCCTCTGCCCTGCTGAGACCATACCTTGAATACTGTGTCCACATTTGGGCTTCCCAGTCCAAGTGAGACAGAGACTTGCTGGAGAGAGTCCAGTAGAGAAACAAAGGATGTTTGGGGGACTTGAGCATCTGCCCTGTGAGGAGAGACTGAGAGCCCAGGGGCTGTTGAGTCTGGAGAAGACTGAGAGGAGATCTCATCAATGGCTATAAATATCTGAGGGGTGGGTGTCAAGTGGATGTGGCCAATCTCTTTTTGGTGAGACAAGGAGTAACAGCTACAAATTGGAACAGAGAAGGTTTCAGCTCAACATGAGGAGAAACTTCTTTACAGTGAGGGTGACAGAGCCCTGGAGCAGGCTGCCCAGAGAGGTTGTGGAGTCTCCTTCTCTGGAGACTTTCCAACCCCACTTGGATGCGTTCCTGTGTGAACTACCCTAGGGGATGCTGCCTTGGCAGGGAGGTTGGGATGGATGATCTCTGGAGGTCCCTTCCAACCTCTAAGGTTCTGTGTGTGACATTAGGAAAAATTCTTCACAGAAAAGTCAAATTTTGGAACAGGCTGCCCAGGGTGGTGGTGGAGTCACCACCCCTGGAGGGACTTAAAAAACAGATGGATGTGTTACTGAGGGACATGACTTAGTGGTAGTGATGCAGGATTGTGAGCTTTAGGTGAGCAGTTGGACTGGATGATCTCAAAGGTCTCTTCCCACCTCAGCAGGTCTCTGATTCTATATGGGAAGCCACGTCACTCAGTGCAGTGTTGCTGCTCTCACTTAATGAAGCAGTTCTTGATGTTCTTCAAAAGCTGAGTTTGAAGGTCTCTGTCACAAATTGAAGAAGATGCTGGGGTAAAAAATGCCAGACCCACAGCAGCCCTGCCCTTCAATCTTTGCAGCCGTAGAACCATGCCAGAAGAGACACATTTGGTAACACTCTTGCAAATGAAATCAGCTAGATAGGGGTTAATGGTAGAGGTGGAATGATTTTTTTGAGTCCTGGAACCATTTTGCTTGACAAGACCTTTAGGGTCACTGAATCCAACCATTCTCTAATGCTACCAAGTGTGGGGCTGAACCATGTCCTGTGCATGAAGTATTTTTGGAAGGCACAGTATCATGGCCCTTATCCTGCCCTTGCACAATGGTGTTTGTGGTTACTCAGCCACCACAGCATCTTTTGCTTTGGGGATATAATCACCTACTAATGCAGTTTATTACCTTGTATATTTTTCTGCCAAGAACATTATAGTGTAAGTAGAGGCTTTGGAGTAATAACCCCTAATTTCCATAACTTCATTGCTAATTTCCGCAATTTCTACCTCAAACATTTAAACTCTAAGCTTTCTCTGAGTCCCTAGATTGTTTCAGCTTAATTTCTGTGAATCCAGAATCTTCTTTCTGGAGGCTTTAGTTCTTTAAGGGGCATGAGTCCTTGTGTTTCTGAGTGCTATTTGAGGTGCCCTGCTGGGAACTCTGGAGAAATGATTACACTGCATACATGCTGGTGTCCTAAAACCAAGTCCTCCTCACACTAGCCAGTTGCTGGCATCTCTGGGAAGGCAAAGCTTCTGTAAGGGTCCCATTGCAGAACAGAACCACCATCACACTATGTTAGGTTGGAAAGGAATTGCAGAGTTGTCAGGGCTGAAAGGGACCTCAAGCACCATCCAGTTCCAACCTCCCTGCTGTGCTCAGGGATACCTCACACTAGATCAAGTTGGTCAGGGCCACATCCAGCCTGGCCTTGAACATCTCTAGGGATGAGTCTTCCACTACCTCCCTGGGCAACCTGTTGCCCTGTCTCACCACCCTCATGGTGAAGAACTTCTTCCCAACATCCAGTCTGAATCTACCCACTTCTGGTTTTGCTCCAAGGACCCCAAGGATCATCTGGTCCAACCATGGACCAGTACATAAAGGGTGGCTACCAGGAGGATGGAGACTCCTTTTGCACAAGGAGTCACATGGAGAAGGCAAGGGGCAGTGGGTAGAACTTGCTCCTGGGAAGATTCAAATTGGGCTCCATAATTTTATTTTTGCCATGAGAACAGGAGTGAGACCTCTCATGAAGTGTTCATGTTAGAGACCAGAGGGTTGAAGCAAGCTGAACGCTGCCAATATACATGCTGAGGCTCTGACCCTGCATGGTAGTGGCAAATCCCCTGCATTCTTCTAGTTAATTTCCTTAATTTCCTCACCAGTCTTTGAGACTAAAGGCAAGTGGGGAGGCTTTGCTGAGCTGTTTCTGTGTCCCAGAGGAAATACAACTCTTCATGTGGCTTTTTCACATCTTACTTCTGAGTGCTTTAGCCCAGAATCCCTGTGTTTATTGTCACCTTTCCATGCCAGAGACAGAAGGGATGCCAGCTCAGTGCTGTCATCAGCTGTACCACCAGCCTGAATCATAGAATGGTAAGGTTGGGAGTGACCTCAAGGATCATCCAGTTCCAACCCCTGCCATAGGCAGGGACACCTCCCACTAGTACAGGTCACTCAAGGCCTTGTCCAGCCTGGCCTTGAACACCTCCAGGGAGGGAGCAGCCACAACCTCCCTGGGCAACCTGTTACAGTATCTCACCACCCTCACTGGAAAGAACTTCCTCCTAACATCCAGTCTAAATCTTCCCTCTGCCAGTTCAAAGCCATTGCTCCTTGTCCTGTCATTGCAAGACCTTGTAAATAATCCCTCCCTAATATTCCTGTAGCCCCCTTCAGATACTGGAAGGCTACTATAAGGTCTTAAAGGAGTGTTTCACCCCACTCTAAATACTGCCACAGTAGAGTCTGTCCTGTTCTGAGAAACCCTGGGAGACTCCCTTGGAGGATGAGGTAGGTGAAATGCCTGCAGGATGCCCAAAACTTCCAGTACTTTTCTGCAATATTTTGACATTTCAGTTACTGCAACAGAACTGTTCTGCTTTTTGTTGCAGCTTGTGTGAACAGGTTGGGATACAGCTATACCCTCTGTGGCAGGAAAGCTGTGGTAGGAAGCTACAGGGATGTGTTTCTGAGTCAGTATCTTGCACAGACTTACTGAAGGTCTCCAGTTGTGAAGATCAGGGAATGGAGATGCAGCTGTTCCACCACACTGCAGGCCTTGGTACTTCCAGAACAGGTGTTTGGTACCATGAAGAAATTGCAGTGTGGAGCACTGTCTGATGAGAGCCCTGGGGCTGCTTAGTCTGGAGAGGAGGAGGCTGAGAGGAGATCTGAGCAATGTCTATCAATAGCTGAGGGCTAGGGGTCAGGAAGGAAGGGACAGGGGCAGCCTCTGCTCACCTGTGCCCTGGGACAGCACAAGGGGCTGGGAATGGAAACTGCAGCACAGGAAGCTGCACCTCAATATGAGCAAGAACTTCTTGACTGTAAGGGTCCCAGAGCCCTGGCACAGGCTGCCCAGAGAAGTTGTGGAGTCTCCTTCTCTGGAGCCTTTCCAGCCCTGTCTGGATGTGTTTGTGTGACCTGTGCTAGACTCTGTGGTCCTGCTCTGGCAGAGGGCTGGACTGGAGGCTCTCCAGAGGTCCCTTCCAACCCCTGACATCTTGTGATCCTGTGATTATTGCCTTCTGTCTGCCTGCTGAAACCACCAAACTTTATGATGGGGGGAGGAAATTTGCTAGATCTCACCCAAGACACTCTGAATATGAGAGAGATCTCCCATTACTGAGGCTTTCTTTAAAAGCTCTCTGGTTTCTGGGACGAGTCTCAGGTCCCTGCTACTGCCTTCTTTGCTTTTCATGCACATGATCTTTGTGAGAAAGACATTAACTCCTTGCTTGCTGAAAGGGGAATTGTTCCACTGGATATTGTCATGCCTTTCAGCACTGTGTGGACAAATGAGCAGAAACAGCTGGCTCTGGCAGAATATGGACCAACCTGCTTGCTTTTTTTTCCTGCCTAATTATCTTATTTAGTTGTACAGATGCCATTTGGTGGCCTTGTCCTGTCCTGAGCTGGCCTTGTTTTAGTGGGTGGGCTTCTGAGCTGTCTGTGCAGCTTGTAAACTATTTGGAGATCCTGTTCTGTGAAAGGAATTTGAAACATGCCAGGGGGTTTCCAACTTGTGGCAAGCATATCACAAGCCTCTTAAAAGTTACTTGTGCAGATCAGTGTCTGACTTCAGTGACTACCTTGCTACTGCCACTGATCCTGCTGTGGAGCAGCCTCACAGGGCTCCCCAGAAAAAGTGCTCCCTATGAAGAATGAAAACTCTACATCCAAGTGATCTTGGAAGCTATTTTCCTTAGACTGCAGCTCAGCTAAACACAGTATGATGTGCAAAATGCAGTGCAATCATTTGTTTCTTCAGGGCATCTCTCCAAGATTTGCTCTCAAGTTTGAGCAGCTGCTCAGAACAATTTGTTGTTGTCTCAGTTTGATTATATTGGTTGTAAAGGTCTAAGTCCTGCCTTTCACAGAATGTTAGAGATTGGAAGGGACCTCAGAAGGTCATCTAGTCCAACCCCCCTGCCAGAGAATGATCACCTATACTCTTGTGGAGTAGCACAATCAGGTGTGTTGCCCTGGAAGTCCATGAAGAATTAGTTTGGGACCTGCTGAGCCACTTGGACACTCACAAGTCCACGTGACCAGATGGGATCCATCCTAGGGTGCTGAGAGAACTGGCAGATGAGCTGGCCAAGCTGCTCTCCATCATTTTCCACCAGTCCTGGCTCACCGCAGAGGTCCCAGACGACTGGAAACTGGCCAATGTGATCCCCATCCACAAGAAGGGTCGGATGGAGGAACCTGGGAACTACAGGCCTGTCAGCCTGACCTCAGTGCCAGGGAAAGTGATGG
>WBNM01014623.1:0-10408 GCA_013399055.1 Ramphastos sulfuratus | reverse complement strand
GAATATAGTAGAGAGGGATTTAGCAACCTCATCCTCCCGTTCTCTCAGTTCCCATGGGTGGATCCTGTCGGGTCCCAGGGACTTGAACACTTTAAGGTTCTTCAGGTGATCACGAACCCGATTTTTACTTATTATGGGCAGTTCTTCAATCTAGTTCCTGCCATTATCTTCTGTGACTCCAGATAAAGGTTGGCCTTTGTAGTGAAGACTGAGAAAAAGAAGCTGTTGAGAACCTCAGCCTTTTCCATGTCACTTGTGACCATTTCACCTGTTTCCTGAGGGGGCCCACACCTTCCCTAGTCTTCTTTTTACCATTAATATACCTGTAGAATTTCTTGGGTGTTCCCCTTGACCCCCCTGGCTAGATACAATTCAAACTGTGCCTTGGTTTTCCTAACCAGATCTCTAGCTGCTTGGGCAGCTTCCTTATATATGCCCCATTCTAGCTGTCCTTTCTTCCACTCCTTGTATTTCTTTTTGTGTGAATGTGTCCAGGAGCTCCTTCCTCAGCCAGGCAAGTCTCCTAGCATTCTTCCCTGCTTTCCTCTTTGTTGGTATACATTACTCCTGGACACAGTGGAGGTGATCCTTGAATACTGACCAGCTGTCCTGGGCCTCTCTTCCCTCTAGGGCTTCATCCCATGATACTTCGGCCAGCAGATCCCTGAAGTGATCAAAGTCTGCACACCTAAAGTCTAGGGTCGTAAGCTTAGAATACGTCCTCCTGGTTGCCCTGAGGATCTGAAGTTCAACTTCATGGTCTCTGTAGCCAAGGCTGTCCCTGAACCTCACATTTCCTGTTGGTGAGAACGAGGTCCAGCATAGCATCTTTTCTTGTTGGTTCCTTTACTATTTGGAAGAGAAAGTTGTCATCTATGCAATCCAGGAATATCAGGGAATGTATAATAANGGGACAAGTGCATCCCATTAACTGTTTGCAGCTCTGGTGCCTTGTAAATCGACCCGTGATTGTAGAATCCAAACCCCTGCTGATGACACCAGCCCCAGAGCCATGAATTGTTGGCTCTTCCTAAATGTTCCCTTGTCCCTCACTGATGTTAGAGGGATAGAGAACACAACTTGAGCTCCTAATCCCTTTAGCAGTTGCCCTAAGATCCTGAAGTCTCTTTTGTTTGATTGTGAGCCTCTCATTGTTGCATCGTCACTACCCACTTGAAAGACCAGAAGTGGGTAGTAGTCTGAAGGACTCACGAGGTTGGGAATTTTACCTACAATGTTCCTTACCTGTGCACCAGGGAGGCAGCAGATCTTTCTATGAAGTGGGTTCAGTCTGCATATTGGGCCCCCTGCTCCCTTCAGTAGGGAGTCTCCTAAAACAATGACCCTTTGAGGTTTCTTTTCAGGATCGGTTTTGATGGCTGGCCTGAGGCAACCTGTCTTTGGTGCAGTTTCTGGGCTTTTTGAGTCCTCATCCTTGCCGGTGACCTGTTCCTCCTGCAAACCCTCATACCTATTCTGCAAGTGCACTGTAGGCAGTGTGCTTCTTAAAGTGGTGTGCTTGCTACGTTTGCATTTGTTCCTTTGGGCAGAGACCTGTTCCCATTGACCCTGTGTGAGAGGCTGATTGCCCCTCCCATAATGTAATCAACAAAGATAAAGATTGCCTTTGTTAAAGATGGGCCCGGATTGCTGGCAAAGGATGCAAACAGCACCTTTGTGGACTGTTCTCCGGACCTTGACACCCTGCTCATGCAGGTTACTATATGGAGGCTGAGAGACTTGCTGATGGGAGGATATTGGACCCCCTGCTCCACTAAGAGTTAACCATAGTTCAGGTTTTGTAGAGATTAGATTATGGAAATAGCCAATTTCCCTTTCGCAGTCTCTTACAGTTCTTAGTCTTTCCAACTCTTCTTTTAGTTCAGCCACCATGTTCATCAGATCTCTGATCTGCTCATACCTTACACAGGTGTTGTCCCTGCCACCCTCCATATCACAGGTTCCAGCACTCACTGCAACCAGCTGCCTGAACGTCTGCATGCTTGTGTGTGGCCTCTGTTTGGGTGCCCACTGTTTTTCTACTAGCCTTTGTCCGAGTAGTACCCACGTTTTTCGGTAACGGTTCTGTCCTCCCTGCCTGTTTTTCCCTCCCGTCCTCCAGAAGGCCTCCTCTCCTCACAGCCAAGCACCGGGTTCTGTTTGCGCAGTTTCCGCGGCAACCCCTCCCCTGCTACGTCACTGCGCTCAGCACGTAGGCAACCCCAGCCTGCTGCCCCTTCTCTCTTCAGGAGCTCCCGAGCGGGTAGCCCCTTTTCGCCTGAACAGAAAGGAAAGAAAACCCAAAACAAGCGCCCAGAGCTGAGCTGGCTTCCCAGTTTAAGATAGACAAGGAACTACTGGAGAGAGTATGAAGATGCTGAGGGTCCTGAAGCATCTCTTACAAAGAAAGGCTGAGAGAGCTGGGGCTCTTTAGCCTGGAGAAGAAACAGCCTGAGAGGAGATCTGCTCAATGCTCAGCAAGAGATAAAGGCAAGAGTCAAAGTGATGGGGCCAGACTCTTTTCAGTGGCTCCGAGTGACAGAACAAGAGGCAATGGGCACAAACCAGAACCCAGAAGGTTTCATCTGAACACGAGAAACTTCTTTCCTGTGAAAGTGCTGGAGCCCGGGAGCAGGCTGCCAAGCAAGGCTGTCCAGTCTCCTTCTCTGGAGAGATTTGGGCAACCTGCTACGGGTGACCCAGCTTCAGTAGCAGGGTTGGACTAGATAATCTCCAGAGGTGCCTTCCTACAATGCTGGGATTTTGTTAAATATCAAGCATCCAAAAAAACATGAGCACCACAGGCAAAACCTCTGCCCTCTTCTCCTAACCCATCTTAGCAGAAGACTTCTTCATTAACATCTTCGTGACCGTAAACCTTTCAGCTAAACAGGTTCCAGGCACATAGTGAACAAAGCTCCTGCACCTCTTTGTCATCCAAACACCTTTCCTAGTAAACCACTTCATGCTGATCTATGCAAACAATGAAAGAATAAAGAAGCAGACTTTGAAGGCACCACAATCAAGCAATCAACACAGCTTGCAAATCAATGGCACTTTCTCTACTCTGAGCATCAGGGCAAACTTATAGAAGAAAAGAAACCAGTTTAGACATTACTAATTATTACTACATAACAGAGTTCAATAGAGAAAACTGATTGATTTGTGCTATTATCAAACATTAACTACAGAGTTTTATAATGGAAGCCTCTTGCTTTTTCATATTTCTGCACATTAGGACTCTCCTGCACCCCCTTAAACAAAAGCCACCACACAAGTGCATCAAGTCCTGGTTTTACTGTACTGGTTCAACATATTGACATGAACATTTAAATTCTTTTCATAAGGAAACAGAATTGATTTTCTCTAACATTCTTTTGCATGTATTGAATCATCAAACTCAACTGCATCCAGGCCACTTTTTGAAGGTCTTGGATACGTGCGTTAGTAGACCCTGCGCAGTACAGTTCTGGCTTGAATTAAATGTTCAGCAATCAACTCTTCTGGCACTTATTTTCCTCCACCATCAGACCTCAGAAGTGAAGAGAGCATGATCTGGTCCACTCTCCAGACCTGTCTCCACCACACAGAGAAGCCAGCATCCTGTACCTAAAATTGGCTTTTGTGAGCACTTAACCTTAGACAGGCAGCCCTATAGGCAGTGTGACAGAACCTAGGCAGGTCTTCCCTGAAGCTGAACAGCCTATCCAAGTGAATAAAACAGAAACTCCAGAGGTTGGAGTGTCCAGCCCCATGTTCCAACCGGCTTGTGTTTGCAGGCCAGCTCTACAGAAAATAATCATTAAAAATCCAAATCCACAGACCCTTCCCTCTGAATAAACACCAGTTCCAAGAGAAGGCAGAGGGCCTTGAAACATTGCACCTTCCTGCTGTGGTAGACCAACTCTTGGTTAAGAATTCTGTTTCTGAGCCACATTTTCTTTCCTTCTTGCTGGACTACTACAAACCATGCACGAGAGCTGTTATGAGTCTGCCAAAGCAAATGAAACTCAGCACTCCAACAATACAAGAAAGCAAAGAGTATGATACAAAATGCTTCTTGAAAGCCCTTCACTCATCACTTTAGGACTCCATGTACTAGACAAGAAAGATCTCATTTTCTAGTGCATCTAGTGGATTCTTTTAAGCAGTCTGTTCAGCCTGTTTCTTTATATCAAGCACGTTCCCTCTATCCTCTTCACCGATGAACTGCACTACAGGGCTGCTGTTTCTGATAGCGACCTCCCTGCCTATTGAGACAGCACCTGGGGGTCCTGCTCCCTCTCTTGCAGTGGGAGGGAAGGAGATGAGATCATTGAATCCTTTTGATTGAAAAGAACTTTAAGATCAAGTCCAACCATTACTACTGCCAGGTCACCACTAACCCATGTTTAAAGTACCTCCAGGGATCAGGATTCCACCATTGCTCTGGGCAGCCTGTTCCAGGCCTTCACAACCCTTTCTGGGAAGGAATCATTCTTCGTCTCTGACCAAAACCTTCCTTGGCACAACTTGAGGCCACTTCTTCTCATCCTATAGCTCTTCCTTGGGAAAAGAGACTGACTCCCACTTGGCTACAACCTTCTTCCAAGGAGTTGTAGAGAATAAGAAGGCCTCCCCTGAGTCTCCTCTTCTCCAGGCTGAATAATCGCAGTTCCATCAGCCTCTCCTTCCATAAGGCTCTTCATCAGTTTGGTTGCTCTTCCCTGCACCTGCTCCAGCACCTGAATACCCTTCTTGAAGTGAGAGACCTAAAATTGAGCCCAGTATTCAAACACAGAAACACTCAGCCTCTTCCAGTGCCAAGTACAGAGATGTATCAGATGAAAAAAAACCCAAAACCAATCCACGGGTTATCAAGACAGACAAGAATCAGCTCCAGCCAATACTTGATTACTTCCTTGCTTGAGGGAAGAAGCAATTTAGCAAAGGTTTCTGACAGAGAAAAGACTGCATTTCTTGTTTGCTTCTCTTAATCACACATTTTCTTTTTTAAATCATAGCAACTGTGAATTTATAGATCAGACTATCAGGAATAAGGCACTGATGGACAGAAACACACAGACACCCCACCTTCCACCAAAATCAACAGAGAAGAGAGAGACGATGACATTGACACTACAAGAGACCCCAAATCAATGGGAATTGGGTGGTTAACTACTTGTAAAATACTGGCTGTCAGTCCTTGGGGCATGGGATCTGCAGCTCTGTGATGATTAACTGTCCCCAGGGCCAGTAAACTGTTACCTGCCATCCAGCCTGATCTCTGCAGGGAAAATACTAACACTGTCATAGCCAAGTGCAGATAACCCTAAATCCACCTGGACTATATACTTCAATCTGTTGAGTTAGTCTGGACATGCTTTTCTTTGACAGAGAGGTGAGGGGAAAATTAAAATTAAGACAAAAAAGATGTGAAGTGAGGGAACAAAGCCAAGGAGCTGACCTTTGAGGTTATAAAGTACATCACATTTCATTTCTGTAATAGTTCCTTAAGTAAAAAACTCTCAGCAGTTCTCCCAAAAGCAGCATTTGGGGTGATGCTCCCTAACCCACTGCCGACCAGCTTTCAAATCTAACAAGCTTTCAGCAGAAAAATACCAATGTGTAGAATTTCAGGCAGGGCTCCTCAATGGTTCTCAGTTTGCGTTGTGGAGCTGTTGTTCCAGGACACAGGAGCCTGGAGCTTCCAAAATATGCACAAATCCTGTCTGCCGTGGGGTTGGGACTGTGTCAGTCACCAAAATGACCCAAAAATCCCAACCAAAGCAAATTGAAGTCAAATCTGATGCTTGGACCATCACAAATCCCATCTTGGTATAAACCTGCAGAAGCTCAAGAAGTGAGCTCCTCACAGTATCACAGAATGATAGGGGTTGGAAGGGAATGCTGGAGATCATCAAGTCCAACCCTCCTGCCAGAGCAGGTTCACCTAGAGCAGCTGGCACATGGTGGTGTCCAAGCTGAAAGTTATAAGGTACAACAAGGCCAAGTGCAAGGTCCTCCACCTGGGTCAGGGCAATCTCTGGTATCAATCCACACCAGACTTCTAGAGGGCAGACTTTGACTTAGTTAAAGAACTAACAAAAAGGGTACCTTGGGAAAAAGGTCTTAAAAATAAAAGGGTCCGGGAAGATTGGAGCCACTTCAAAAATGAAAACGTGAAAGCATAGGAACAGGTTGTGCCAATGTGCCGAAAGCAGAGCTGCCAGGGAACACGATCAGCCTGGACAGGTGAGGGACTTGTGAAGGAATTAAGGGAAAGAAAGAGGGCATATCACCTTTGGAAAGAGGGGGAGGTAACTCAGGAAAAAAATAAGGATGTTGTTAGGTCATGTAGGAAGAAAATTAGAGAGGCAAAAGCCCAGTTAGAACTTACGGCTGGCCACTGCTGTAAATGATAACAAGAAATGTTTCCATAAATATATTTATGACAGAAAGAGAGAAAAGGATAACCTCCACTCTTTATTAGACAAGGACGGGAATGTAGCGACTAGAGATGAGGAAAAAGCAGAAGTGCTTAACACCTTCTTTGCCTCAATTTTCAATAGCAAGGCAGGTTGTCCTCAGGGCAGTTGGCCTCCTCAGCCGAGAGGTGGGGTCAGGAAGCAGAGCAGGCTCCCTATAATCCAGGAGAAAGTAGTTAGGGACTTGTTAAAGTTCTTGGATCCTCACAAGTCTATGGGACCAGATCCTAGGGTGCTAAGAGAGCTGGCAGATGAGCTGGTCAAGCTGTTCTCCATCATTTATCAACAGTCCTGAATCACTGGAGAGGTCCCTGAAGAGTGGAATATGGCGAGGTTCTGCACTTCGGCAACAACAACCCCATGAAGCACAACAGGCTGGGGACAGAGTGGCTGGAAAGCAGCCAGGCAGAGAGGGACCTGGAGCTTGTCCAGGTCTCTCCCTCATTCAAATCAACAAAGATAATCACAGTATCACAGTATAAGCAAGGTTGGAAGAGACCTCAAAGATCATCAAGTCCAACCCATTACCACAGACCTCAAGACTAGACCATGGCACCAAGTGCCACGTCCAAATGTGCCTTGAACACCTCCAGGGACGGTGACTCCACTACCTCCCTGGGCAGCCCATTCCAGTGGTGAATGACCCTCTCACTGAAGAACTTTCTCCTCACCTTGAACCTAAACTTCCCCTGGCACAGCTTGAGACTGTGACCTCTTGTTCTGGTGNGTGGCACCATTCACCACCACTCTCTGGGCTCGGCCCTCCAGCCAGTTCCTAACCCAGCACAGAGTGTTGCCATCCAAGCCACGAGCTGACAGCTTAGCCAGCAGTTTGCTGTGGGGGACAGTGTCAAAGGTCCTGCTGAAGTCCAGGTAGACCACATCCACAGGCCTCCCCACATCCACCAGACAGGTCACCTGATCATAGAAGGAGATCAGATAATGATTGCCTGTATTAAAGATTGCCCAGATTCCTGGCCAGAGCTCAGGGATGCTAATCAACAGAGATACGGTGTCTTTGTGGACTTCCAGGACTCCAGCTTGGCTTGAATGCCCAGGATGTGGACACCTTACACCAGCTACCCCGAAGAGAAAAGGCTTCTGTATATTTGGGGTATGGACAGGTAAGCGGCGCAGGGAGGGAGCAGAGGCCCTCCCCGGCGCTGCCGCTGGACCCCTGCAAATATGATAATACACAGGAAGATTTCCTAGCCATGAGAACAGACACTGCTGTCAAAGTCTTAAATGTCATTCCAGAAGCCAAGAGGCAGCTCGTGCAGATAACAAAATCCACACTTCATATAGAAGTTTTTACTGGCACACAACTGCAGATCTGGATTCAAGTCATGGGCCTAATATGGCCTCTAGGACCTTGATCAGGTTTCTGTGTTTCTGTTTCCCAAAAGGGCAATTGAAACAGTGACTCCAACCTTCTCCTGGTAGAGGTATTTTGAGAAATTCTGCAGTTAGAGAAGATCAAAGGCTTTACCCACTGCACTTCAGTCCATGCTTAGGGTTCAGCTTTTAATTCAACACCAAATACGGCTCCAAAGACCAAACTGACTGCACCACCCCTTCCATTCACTGCCCAAAATTTCTGCCTCGAACAGCCTCTCCTGCTCACTTTTGACCGACTGCCACTACCCTTCATTTCCTCCTCACAGGACTTTGGTCCAAGAAGCTGATTTGGATGCAGTCACATAACTGGTGAACAGACATATTGTTCTGCTGATGTTCCCATGCCCAATCCTTTTACGCTCTCCTATACTGTCTTGTCTGAGATCCAACACCATATGCATTTAAATAAGTTGCTCTTTAATGTTTCAAAACCTGATTTATTAGTTGCTCACACTCCATCTGCCTTGAAAAACTGCAGTGTGCCTTCACTTTCACAGCCTGTACAAAAAGGTTGAGGTTCAATTTGACTCTACTTTATCATTTGATCAGCGTGTCAGCCACATATGTAAAGTCTCCTTTCAGCTACAGAATTTGTTTAAAATGCATCCTTTTCTTTCTTCTGTTTTTTTTTTTTTTCCTTCTTCCTTCCAGGCCACACAACACAGCAGCAGGCACTTTGATTAATGTGTTTGTCAGCTTGCATATTTACTATTTTGTTGCTTTCCCTAAAGCTACCATGTACAGATGTAAGCTCTACCAAAGCATGGCTGCAACATAAATCCTTCTCTGAAGCCAGAAAACATGCTAGAGCTAATGAACTGTGATTACTCACACGCTCCCTTCCCTTCTCAACTCCTTTCTTCTCAAAGCTTTCTTCCTTTATCTTATCTTCTGTAGAGGCAAATGGATCCTACCTGATTTTTTTATATTCCTGACATGTTTTCTATTCAATTTCTACATCAACAAGAAAAAAAAAAAAAACAAAAAACAAAACAACACAACCAGTGAGCAAACAGAGGACACAACTGAAATAAGACAAAGATATTTCCTGACAGTCATTTATTGTTTTATATTCTTATAAACTGTGTTAACTCTAAAACTTCCCACTTTTCATCTTCCTTTTTAATAAGTTCGCGGTCGCTTTAGACACAGGAATTAGGGTTCTCTAGGGGTCAGTGCTGATTCCAGTCTTGTTCAACACCTTTATCAATGACCTGAATGAAGGGACAAAGTGAAGCCTCAGCAAATTTGCTGATGATACCAAACTGAGAGGAGTTGCTGACATCCTGTCAGGCTGTATTGCCATTCAGTGAGACCTGGACAGGCTGGAGAGTTGGGTAAAGAGCAATATCATGAAGTTCAACAAGGGCAATTGTAGGGTCCTGCACCTGGGGAGGGATAAACCTCTGCACCACTACAGGTCAGGAGTTGACCTGTTGGAAAGCAGCTCTGTGGAGAAGAACCTGGGGGTGCTGGTGGACAACAAGCTCACCATGAGCCAACAACATGTGCTTATTGACAGGAAGGCTAAGGGTCTCCTGGGGGACATGAAGAAGAAAGAGTGTGGCCAGCAAGTCAAGGCAAGTTCTTCTCCATTTCTACTCTGCCCTACTGAGGCAGTATCTGTAGTACTGAGTCCAGTCGTGGGCTCTCCAAGAGGGACAAGGAACTACTAGAGAGAGTGCAGCAGAGGCTATAAAGCTGCTGAGGGAACGGAGCATCTCTGTGAGAAAGAAAGGCTGAGAGCCCTGGAGCTGTTTAGAATAGAGAAGACTGAGAGATCTTCTCAATGGTGATCAATAGCTAAAAGGCCAGGGTCAAAAGGATGTTGCTAGATTCTTTCCAGTGGTGTCTAGTGACAGGGATAAAAGTAATAAGCACAAACTGAAACACAGTAAGTTCCATCTCAACGTGAGGAAAAAAATTTCTTTACTTTGAGGGTTTTGGAGCACTGGACCAGGTTGCCCAGAGAGGATGTGGAGCCGTCTTCTCTGATGAGATTCCAAACCTGTCTGACATTTGATCCTGGGTAACCTGCTGTGGGTTACCCTACTTTAGCAGGGCAGTTGGACTAAATTATCCTCAGAGGTCCCTTCCAAACCTCACCATGCTGCAATTTTGTGTAATTGATAGTTACAAGAAGATATATTTGGTAAGACCATGACCCTCTGGCATGATATTGGACAAGGCTGCATCTAACTCACTTCTGAGACACGGTAGATTTGCTATAGCTGCTGTTATGTGCCTCGTATGAGAAATAATGAAATAAATGGCAGGAAATGTTGTATGGTCTTCTGGAATCACTGTACAGACAATCCATTTTTGGTGTCAGCAGCAATAAAGCAAGGAGCAAAGACTACAAAATGGAACATAGAAGGTTTCACCTCGACATGAGGAGAAACTTCTTTACAGTAAAGGCGGCAGAGTATTGGAACAGGCTGCCCAGAGAGGTTGTGGAATCTCCTTCTCTGGAGACTTTCAAAACTCACCTGGATGTGTTCTTGTGCCAACTACTGTGTTCAGTCCTAGGCCCCTCAATTCAA
>WBNM01014622.1:84841-106308 GCA_013399055.1 Ramphastos sulfuratus | reverse complement strand
TGGTTGGAAGAGGCCTTTCAGATGATAGAGTCCAACCAGTGTCTAACTCTACCAAGGCTGGTGCTAAACTATGTCCCTCAGCACCACATCTCTACCTGTTTGAAACACCTCCGGGGATGGGGATTCAACCACCTCCCTGGGCAGCCTATGCCAACCCTTCCAGTGAAGCTTCTTCTAATGCAACTTGAGGCTATTTCCTATCATCCTGTCACTTATTATTTGGGAGAAGAGACCAACACCTACCTTTCTCCAGCCTTTTTTCAGGGAGCTGTAGAGAGCAATGAGGTCTCTGCTCAGCCTCCCTTTCTCCAGACTAAACCAGTTCCCTCAGCTGCTCCTCACTAGATCTCTTCTCACAGGCGCAGAGGAATTGGTTGTAGCATCACCCCAAGAGCAGCTTACACCTGCAGTTTTGCACCTGCACTTAATGGAAAGACTGTGACTGGCATTGAATCAGAGTGAGTGGTGACTCTGAAACAGCTTTCCCCCATCATCTGGCAATGAACAAACCTGCCTGAACCAATCATGAAGTTTGATCTTACTCAGCACAGTGCTCTGAGGAACTCTTAATGCAGCAGCCAGCAGTTCGTTCTACTTATAAAGAAGTGAACACATAGAAAAATAAGTCATGATAAGGTTTGTTATAATTATAAGCTCCTTTAAAGACCCAGGGGCAAAAGGTGTTGCTCTTCCAGTCTATTGGAACAGTACCTGTCAAACCCACTGGTGTGTATAGCCTTGGTGAAAGGTGCCAGGCTGACAGGATTCAGTCTCTATGACTTTATGAAAGAATAAGCACAGACTGAGCAATTACTTCAGCAGTGTGGGTCAGGGCTGAGGCGAGTGGTCATCTTTAGGGTGAGCAAACAGGGCAATGCCTACCCTTCATTTCACCTCTGGAAAAGTTCATTACTGACTTCTCCCAGTTTATGGGTGGATTTTATACTTTTTTTTTTTTTTTTTCCTAGTCATGCAGATATGAGGACACCTTTCCTGGGTGCATAACCCAGGCAGGCTGTAGGAGAGTATCATTTCATTCCACGTGCTGAAGCAGTGGCACATAACCGTTCTGCAGAAGGCATTAGAATTTCAGTCATGTCCAGTGACTGAAGAAGGAAAAAAAAAAGAGCATAGAATTTTAAATAGATCCAGAAATGAGCATGATTAAAGGCACAGGGGTCTTCCATGTTAGAAGTAATTTAAAACATTAATTACATTGGGAGAGGAGGAGAAATATAAAACTGAAAGATTCTATCAAAAAAAGTGAGTCATGAACTCCTGTTTTGCTTAATAGGAAGCTATTAAATTTAAGCAATTAATTTAGAAGAGATAGTGGAAATATTTCTTTATACAGCATATCACACTACTCTCTAATGTGTGTAAACTGGGCAAATATCCTATCAGAGCTAAGTGAATTGTCATTGTAAAATGAATGTTAGTTTTACATCCTGGCCTGCATCAGGAATAGTGTGGCCAGCAGGAGCAGGGAGGTCATTCTCCCCCTGTACTCTGCACTGCTTAGGCCACACCTTGAGTCCTGTGTCCAGTTCTGGGCCCCTCAATTTAAGAAGGACATTGAGGTGCTTGAACATGTCCAGAGAAGGGCAACGAGGCTGGTGAGAGGCCTCGAGCACAGCCCTATGAGGAGAGGCTGAGGGAGCTGGGATTGTTTAGCCTGGTGAAGAGGAGGCTCAGGGGAGACCTTCTTGCTGTCTCCAACTACCTGAAGGGTGGTTGTGGCCAGCAGGAGGTTGCTTTCTTCTCTCAGGCAACCAGCACCAGAACAAGAGGACACAGTCTCAAGCTGTGCCAGGGGAAGTTTAGGCTGGAGGTGAGGAGAAAGTTCTTCACTGAGAGAGTCATTCCCCACTGGAATGGGCTGCCCAGGGAGGTGGTGGAGTCACCATCCCTGGAGGTGTTCAAGGCAGGTTTGGATGTGGCACTTGGTGCCATGGTCTAGTCTGGAGGTCTGTGGTAGTGGGTTGGACTTGATGATCTTTGAGGTCTCTTCCAGTCTTGCTATACTGTGATACTGTGTGATACTGTGATTAGCTGAGGTAAAACAATAGAACTCAAGCCACCAACCGCCACACTTCACACAAAGTAACAAACCAAGAGCCCAAACTCCCTCCCCCAAAAAATCCCCAAAGCAAACAACAGGGAAAAGAAACTCCTAACCTTCTCCTTACCAAGTTCTTCTGGTTTTTGATAGCTTGGGATAGCATCAAGGAGAGGATATCACACATACCTTCATGCTGCAGATGGAGGAGAGAAGGTGGTGTATTCATAGTAGAATCTTACAGTGAAACCTCTATGCTATGGGACCAGTTCTGGTCAGCCTGGCATGAATCTGACATTCTGTGATTCTGTGAGTGAGAGTTTTACCTTTCCATAAGGGAGAAGGAGCAGGATGCAACTTGGGACTGGGTGGAGACTGCAAAGCAATCAACTGCTCATTGGCAGCTGCCAGCTGGGGTCAAGGAAAAAGCAAGAGAAGGTGGCTGAGTGATGCTGACAGAGACTTTCTTTTTGGAAGGCAATTGAGTTAGAAAAGAGATTGGCATGTCACTTGTAGTGATCCAGCTCAGTAATTTGTGGCCAAGATTTTCTTCCACTTGGATTTAAAATGAGATGTAGAAACTGAATGTCTTTAAGGAACATCTCCACCGCTGCACATAGCCATGCAAAACATGGAGTGTGGAACCCTCTGGCTAATGAAACAGAATGTGTCTATGGCTACCCCAACTGAGATTTACCACAAGGAGCAGCAAGGAGCATTTCCTATTGAGAAACTGGAATTGCTTTTAGGTAGATTTGCAAGAGAAGCATTGGGTGCCACTGTGCCTAGGGGTTAAAAATAGGCAGAGAATGACAAAACCTCTAGCAAACAACAGGCAGATGCCTCCACTCCTGCACACAGATGACCTAACAATTCTGTTCTGCTTCTCATTGCCATGAGACTTCCAACACAGGAAGGACATGGAACTGTTGGAACGGGTCCAGAGGAGGCCACGAAGATGCTCAGAGGGCTGCAGCATCTCTGCTGTGAGGAGAGGCTGAGAGAGTTGGGGCTCTGCAGCCTGGAGAAGAGAAGGCTTCCAGGAGACATTATAATAGCCTTCCAGTATCTGAAAGGGGCCTAGAGGAAGGCTGGGGAGGGACTATTGACAAGGTCTTGTAATGACAGCACAAGGGGCAATGGGTTTAAACTGGCAGAGGGGAGATTTAGACTGGATGTTAGGAGGAAGTTGTTTGCAGTGAGGGTGGTGAGACACTGGCACAGGTTGCCCAGGGAGGTTGTGGCTGCTCCCTCCCTGGAGGTGTTCAAGGCCAGGTTGGAGGAGGCCTTGAGTGACCTGTACTAGTGGGAGGTGTCCCTGCCTATGGCAGGGGGCTGGAACTGGATGATCCTTGAGGTCCCTTCCAACCTTACCATTCTATGATTCTATGATTTATTCTCTGCAATGGCTTTGTATTGGCAATGATTCTGCTGAGCTTTACTTCCACCTTCTGTCTTCTTAGACAGTAGGTTTTGACCACCTACCACAATGACTTGAGTTTGAGCTGCAAAACTACTGTGGGGTTTTTTTTAAGGGTTGCTGTTTTTTAGGGGGCCAGTGGTGTCTAACCCAGCTTCATGGCAGTTTGAAATCACCAATTTGCTAATCAGTCTGCCCTCCTTATCTTTTTTTTCCCCTTTGACTTCTTCTTTTCATCATCTTTTATGACCTCATTACTGTTCTAGTGGGAGGTGTCCCTGCCTTTCGCAGGGGATTGGAACTAGAAGATCTTTGAGGTCCCTTCCAACCTAAACCATTCTATGATTACCATTTATATCTCAAAGTGGTTTAAATCTGGCTACCACAGGGCAGAAAAACACTGGACAAGTCACCCCCAACTTTATCTATATGAAGAAATCCACAGAAACTAATACTACACAGAGACAGTTACTCAGATGTTAATGCTCTCTCCTCATTGATTTCTTTGATGTTATTTATAGCCTTGCTATGAATCAGGGTTTTTAAATAAAAATATGGCTGTGGTTTATTTCCACTTTAGTGGCTCCTGTCTGCAGGATCATTACTTCAGAACTTAGCATAATTACATAGGAATAATTAATCTCCAGCTGAGATTTGTTAAGCACAAGTGAAAAGCAAAAAATGCCTGATTGCTGCCTCTTTTTGCTTTTCTCATCTTAGGAGTTTCTGCAGTCTAGGGTGGCTTCTGGAAGCATGCAATGGCTTGAGATGGAAGGGGCCTTAATCACCTTGTTCCAACCCCCCTGCCATGAGACACCTTTCAGTAGGTCAGCTTGCCCAAAGCCCCATCCAACCTGGCCTTGAACACTGAACACTTAAGCACTGCCTTAGGGCTGTCATGAATTGGGTTTATCACAGTATCACCAAGGTTGGAAGAGACCTCAAAGATCATCAAGTCCAACCCACTACAACAGACCTCAAGACTAGACCATGGCACCAAGTGCCACGTCCAAACGTGNCTAGTGGGAGGTGTCCCTGCCTATGGCAGGGGGTTGGAACTAGATGATCCTTGAGGTCCCTTCCAAATTTACCATTCTATGATTCTATGACTTACCTGTCATTTCTTGGCCAAAAAGAAGAGTAGCCTGAAATGAAGGCAGTCCTCACCAATGTGCTGCATCCTGTTTATGTCACACACAAGAGCATGGTGTCACACCATGTCACATGGTGTAACACCTTGTCATAATGCTCCAGGGCTTAAANAAAGCGAATGACAGGAGCATGTACTCAGCAAGGTGAGGAAAGTACCTATGAACAGAGAGACCACAGCACATTGCTCTCTAGAACTACCTGAAGGGAGGTTGTAGCCAGCTGGGGCTGGCCTCTCCTCCCAGGCAACAAGCAACAGAACAAGGGGACACAATCTCACACACACACACAGACAGAGTATAAGCAAGGTTGGAAGAGACCTCAAAGATCATCAAGTCCAACCCACTACAACAGACCTCAAGACTAGACCATGGCACCAAGTGCCACGTCCAAACGTGCCTTGAACACCTCCAGGGATGGTGACTCCACCACCTCCCTGGGCAGCCCATTCCAGTGGGGAATTTACCTACTACATCTTCACAGACTGAGAAGCCATGAAGGACAGACAGAGGTTGAGCTATAAACCTTTCTGTCTGGCTGCTACCCTTTGCTAGAGACAAGCTGAGGTGATATAGGTAGATCTCATCTGTCCAAGGAACTCCCCCATGTTGGGCAGATCCTTAGAAACTCAAGGAAAGAAGGCTTAGGNGGCTTAAAAGGAGGCTGCAAAGAAGATGGAGCCTTCCTTTTCACAAGGAGTCATGTGAAAAGGGGAAGGCTATTGGGTACAAGCTACACCTGAGGAGATTCTGATTAGGCTTAAGCTAAGACTGCTGGGGAAAAAAAATCCATCTAGGAGTTTTGGGAATAGAAACCAAGGTTTTGTGCTGATACTGTTTTCTAAAAGCCTGCTTTTCCTTCATTAATTTGCCTTGTGGAGGAAAAAAAAAATAGCAGCTTTTGAAATCTGAGCTTAATTTGGGCTGAAAAATAATAACTCTCCTCTGCAAGAATAGATTTAGGAAGTTTGGGTTTTATTTCAGAATGAAAATTAGAACGTTCCCTCAAAGCAGGTAGGTTGGTGGTTTGCAGGAGACTGCAGTGGAATGCCATCACCCTGGAGAAATGAAGATAATCCCTAAAATCCCTGTTGAAAGCAAATGCTTTTGCTTTGTCTTGTCAAGTTAATTTTAATCCAGATCACTCTCCTGATCCAATTGAGTGACCACCACAGAAGTTCATGCTAATAAATGCTAATTCATCTCAGAAATGAGAGCCTGGAAAAGAGGCTACTTCATTCAGAAGCAGGTGTTTCCCTGATATTTCCAAAAGTGATGTTTTTATTAGGTCTTATGATTCCCATGCTGTGCAGAATAAAGCATCAGTTGACACTCTTATAACAGAGTTGCCTGAAATTGCCAAATTGTCTGTATAAATGCTTTGTTAGCAAGAATAAAGATTACTAGGGATGAACAAACCATCCCAGAGATAAACATCTTTAATTAGGCTGATCTGTTTGTTCACTGATAGCCTGAAAATTAATGTTCCTAGCTGACTATAATGATCTGCTGATCAATAGATCATTGGAGAACAAATCTGCTGTGATTATTTGGTTCTTTACAGCTGAACTAATACTTGAGTTATCACAGAATCACAGAATGTCAGGGGCTGGAAGGGACCTCAAATGCTCATCCAGCCCAACCTCCCTGCAGAGCAGGATCAGCTATAGCAGATCACACAGGAACACATCCAGGTGGGTTTTGAATATCTCCAGAGAAGTAGACTCCACAACCCCCCTGGGCAGCCTGTTCCAGTGTAACTGAGATTATAGAATAGGATACTAGTGGGAGGTGTCCCTGCCTATGGCAAGGGGTTGGAACTAGATCTTTGAGGTCCCTTCCAACCTTACCATTCTATGATTCCATGATTCTATCATACTATATTCTTCCTGTGCTCTTGTGATAGTTATTAAATTTATTATCACAAGTGACTGCAAAGAAAAAAAATAAATCCTTGGGAGTATAGTCTCTCAGGAAAGGTAGCAGAAACAGAGGATTATCAGATGCTTCTGTGATTAAAAGCTGTTTTATGGTAGATAGAAAGATAGATCTATTGATTTCAGGGAAACCCACAGCTTCTAGTGGAAGTCCTGCTCTGTAGAAAATTCTCACACCACCAGTAAAGGGAGCTGGGGGTGTGCAGCCTGCAGAAGAGGAGGCTCAGGGCAGACCTCATTGCTCCCTACAACTACCTGGGGGAAGGTTGTAGCCAGATGAGGTTGGTCTCTTTTCCCAGGCACCCAGTGACAGAACAAGAAGCCACAGCCTCAAACTGTGCCAGGGCAGGTTTAGGCTAGATATTAGGAAGAAGTTCTTCACAGCAAGAGTGATTGGCATTGGAATGGGCTGCCTGGTGGGGTGTTGGAGTCACTGTCCCTGGAGGTGTTTAAAAGGAGGCTGGATGAGGCACTTAGTGCCATGGGTTAGTTAATTAGAAGGGTTAGGTGATAGGTTGGGCTCAATGATCTCGAAGGTCCTTTCCAACCTGGTTAGTTCTGTGATTCTGTAAAGCCTGTTCCCTGGTGGTGTCTGCTTTATTTCAGTTACTGCAGCAGAAAGCTGTTAAGAGAGATGGTAGAAAGCACACAAAGCAGAGGAGACACCATTTACTTCTTAAATTTCCTGGGTAAAAATATCTAGAAGACTTAGCTTGGTAGAATTCCCAGGGAAATCTTGGGCTTTGAAAGTACCTTCAGATTACCTGATCCTAGTTATGCTTTGCCTCTCTCCACTCTCACAGAAAATAAACCTCTGCAACTGTTTTTTGATGCCATTTGTTCAAATTAGCATCTGATTTTTTGAGCAGCCTTTTTATCAGAGATTCTGGGAATCGTGTTCTCTCTTAATTCTTGGCAGTCAAGCATTTCATAAAGCATCTTTGACATGCCAAGTGATCATTCCAGTCATTGGCAAAAAGTAAATGAGCGTGTGTTTGAGATCCAGGCTGAGATATTTATGCTCAGTGGTTTCTCCTTCTTAGTAAAACACCTTCATGGAAATCTGAATGCTCTTGCACAACTGGAAGACTGAAACATGCAGTAAAGGGAGTATCTGATCTTTGCATTAAGTCATAGAATGGTTTAGGTTGGAAGGGACCTCAAAGCTCATCCAGTTCCAGCCCCCTGCCATAGGCAGGGACACCTCCCACTAGTACAGGTCACTCAAGGTCTCATCCAACCTGGCCTTGAACATCTTCAGGGAGGTTGTGAAGCACAGAAGCACAGAATGTGATCAAAGATCAGGGCAACCTCTGCCAGTGTCTCACCACCCTCACTGTAAAGAACTTCTTCCTAACATCCAGTTTCAATCTCCCCTCTGCCAGTTTAAACCCATTCCTCCTCGTCCTGTCATTGCAAGACCTTGTCAATAGTCCCTCTCCACCCCTCCTGTAGCCCCCTTTCAGATACTGGAAGGCTACTCTAAGGTCTCCTGGAAGCCTTCTCTTCTCCAGGCTGCAGAGCCCCAACTCCTGTAGCCTGTCCTCATAGCAGAGCTGCTGCAGCCCTCTGAGCATCTTTGTGGCCTCCTCTGGACTGGCTTCAACAGTTCAATGTCCTTCTTGTGTTGGGGGTCCCTGTACACAGGGGGTGTGGGGTACACAACCCAGCTGGGGTTTGACGAGAGCAGATTAAAGGAGCAGAATCCCCTCCCTTGCCCTGCTGGTCATGCTGCCCTTGCTGTAGCCCAGCACATGGTTTTGTCCAGGTGTGGTTCAGAATCTCACCAGAATAATATGGAGTTTTTTGGGGGTAATTGATGCTGTGATTGCCTTATTAAGACGTCTGCTCTTGCCTCCGTTTGGCGTTGGTCTTGCTATGACAGATCTCATTAGATACTGCTTTGCTGGCATTAATGAGACCACTGTGCTGAATTCTGAAGCTGCTCCCTTTGTCACAGCTTCTCTCGTGGTACTAATGGCAGTTAAAAATAACTAGTTGTGTTTTATCTGTTTCCTCTGCATTGCCTCCTGTGTATGCTGGCTGTGGTGTTTTTATTTGTGTCTGTGGCAGGCTGTATAGGTCTCCTATAGCGCTGGGTTCACCGACTCAATATTCTGCTCTTTCAAATCAAAACTTCAGCTGCTGAATGCCTGATGGAGATTTTCCTTTCATTATTTGTGAAAACAATCATGCTGGTGTTTTCCACTCCCTTCACTCTTTTAACAGAGTCATTTTGCTCTCAGAACAAGCTGGGAATAAGCCTTAGTAAATTGAGATTTAAAGCAGAACCGAGTCACATTTGTTTTGTTGGGAAATCTGGGCCAAGGTTGCCAGAGAATGGTTGTCCAGACTATCTACACAAGTATTTCTAGACCTCAGACTGGACATGGGATGTGTCAGAAATGCTCATGCTACTGTCTAGCATGGGATCAGGATCAGCTGTCATCTCCTGTCATGGGTCGGGAACCACATGAGATTTCACAGCCGGGGGCATCTCCTGAGCAGGCAGAGTTCAGCTGAGGTTGTTAGAGACAAGCATTTCTCACCATTACCTCCAGAAACACTTCCCTAAGCATCAGGGTGCCACTGAGTGACAGATAAATAAACTGACAGCAAGAATCTCTTTGCATCTCGACTCTTAGAGCTGGCACAAACCCCAGCAGGCACTGGAAAGGATGCAGGAAAGAGATGCAAATGAGTGGCTCTGAAAAAGTCGCTGTGATCATCTGTTTCTGCGTGCAGAACTGGAATGATGAAATAAATGTTGCAAGCCTAGCTATATCATTTGACTCTCTGCAATCATTTTTGAGAGAGAGGACACAGAGCAGCTGTGGCAGAGGTGTGTGGTGGCAGGACTGGTGCAGCTTTTTTCATGGTAGGGCTGCTTTAATGGCAGCCAGAGGATGTACTGTTCTGAATTGTGCAATATCCTTCAAGTCTTTCTGCAGTTCTTATTTCAAAACCCTCCTGAGTGTGTTGTGAGGATGTGTTACTGCTGAAAGATATATATTTAGAAACAATGCCTGCTTTATTTTACTACTCTAGCCAGAAGCATGCTGAATGGCCTCAGTGCATATCCTTGGTCTACAGATCTACAGCTGCAGATGTCTGCAAAACAGCTTGGAAATTTCATTTTGCTTTTTCACCCTAAAGCTTGAAATCATATATTCGCCTCTCATATCTTCCTTTTCCTCCTCCAAAATGCCTTTCCTATATTCTTTCCAGAACAGGAATTTTTTAATTGATCAGGTAAAGGTTCGATTTGGGTTTCTTTATTTTTTTTTGCTCCCCGCTGCAGCTAAGGCAGCCCTTAGTAGCATCCACAGTTCATTAAGCCCTTTAATTCTGCTCTGCTATCATGCTGCTTCACATTGCCAGTTGTGGAATAATCAGCACTGAAGCAAACTCAAAGAGAAGGGGGAAGGGTGAGCTGGAGTCTGACACCAGCGACAGAAGACAAGATCAAATATAAATAGATGTGGATCGCCTCTGTGGTGTCGCTATCGGAGGAGGGTGGCGTTTTCTTGCTGCAGCTGCATGCAGGGAGGGGCAGTTCAGAGCAAACACAAAATCCTTCTTGGACTGAAAAAAAAGGGGGGGAAAAAAATCATTTCTCCATTGTCCAAGTGTGGTCTTCCTATTATTTATAAATACTATGAACATTACATATATGCATGCATATATATGTATATTCATGTGTATAGCACTTCAAATATATATCATCTCANGCCTGGAGCACAGCCCTGTGAGGAGAGGCTGAGGGAGCTGGGGGTGTGTAGCCTGCAGAAGAGGAGGCTCAGGGCAGACCTCATTGCTGTTTACAGCTACCTGAAGGGAGGTTGTAGCCAGGTGGGGTTGGGCTCTTCTGCCAGGCACCCAGGGACAGAACAAGAGGACACAGCCTCACGTTGTGGTAGGGCAGGTTTAGACTGGAGGTTAGGAAGAAGTTCTTCCCAGCAAGAGTGATTGGCACTGGAATGGGCTGCCTGGGGAGGTGGTGGCATTTAAGAGGAAGCTGGATGAGGCACTTAGTGCCATGGTTTAGTTAATTACAAGGTGCTAGGTGACAGATTGGGCTTGATGATCTTGAAGGTCTTCTCCAACCTTGTTAATTCAGTGTGATTCTGTGAAACTCCTTATAGATATAAACTCCTTAATCCCAGGCACTTAATATAGGCTGGTTGGAAATGGAAACAGCAAAACCATTCCAGTGACAGCCTTAAGCTGAAAAGGAACATATTGCAATAAAAATGGGGGTGGTCTCAGAAAAGAAAGTTTTATTCACCCTCCACAGCAATTGGATGAATAAACATCAGGCAGGGACAGGCAAAAATGCTCTGCATGCTGAAGAAGCTCAAGTTTGTATGAGAGATTTTAATTAGGGAGCAAATTCAATGTTTCAGTAGGCTGCAATTGCAATTTTAGAGTTTTCTTGCTTCAGCAATTCCAAATATAGCCCTCAAGACATGCAGTGTCTCTGAAATAAGCCTTTGTGGATAGTTAACAACAAATACCTATAGCAAAGCCACAGAGCATCTAGGAATAGATCCTAACAGTCGGAGTTTCACCACCTCACCTCAGACCCCTCTCTGATTCCCTTCACTCCATGGGGTAGCTGAGAGGGTCAGAGCAGAGGAGAGATGCTTGAAGCCACCCTTTGGGTAATTCCCAAATAATTGATGTTGTATAAAGGGAAAGGTGGTCTGATGGGAGAGTAGGAGAGGTGTTTGAGGGGGTGGCTGAACACTGCTGCCTGCAGAGCAAGGCAAGGTAAGGGAGTGCCTGTAACTGGTTTCACTCTAGCGAGGGTGTGGGCAGGTGGTTAGGCTGCTGGTGGCATTACTAAGCTGCTGAAAGCTTCCTTTGGGTGGTGTATTACAGAGCTGAGAGTGCTTTACTGAGGGCAGTTCTGAGCATTTTAACATATATGTTTTAATGCACTGTGCTCTTGTCCTGGTTTGAGCTGGAAGAGAACTAAATCTGTTCAGTGATGTGACTTTTCAGCTCAGTCTCTGTCAGTGATGACACTTTCTGCAGTTAAGGGCATATTTTTGCAGACAGTGTCTGCTTCTGGAAGTCATAATACTGATGTTTAGATTTACTGCCAAGGACTGATGTGCAGAAAGGCTCTTGCTTAGACTTGATCCCAAGGTCATTACTAAATCTTGTGCATCACACTGGGGTGCAGTGAGAGGCTGCACTGAGGGGAGGAGAGAACAGGCCAAGTGACCCTAAACTGACCCAGAGTTAGTCTACATAGGTCATATTCAGTATAACAATGAGGAATGATGAGGCCCAAACCTCTTCTTCAGTATGTCCATTCTGCCTTTGATCCCAGTCAATGTGTTCCTAAATCCAGTTCCAGAATCCAGCTCCTGAATCTGGTTGCCATCTGCTGCTGAACGCAGTCTGGGGCTTTCCCAGTGCCTGGCACAGCATCAGTGGTGACAGTGATATAATTGCCATCAGAGGGGTTGGGTTTGTATATATTTGTATCTCTTTCATTTCGTGGTTATTATTTTCATTAAAGTTTTCTTTCCCAACCCATAAATCTCTCTCCCTTATTCTCTTCTCCTTTGGGAAGGGAGAGGGGTTCACAGAGAGCCTCTGTCACTCATCTAGTGGCCAGCCCTGCCCTAACCCTTGACAGTTGTAAGTTGCTACATGCCTAGAGTCCTTCTTACTCTGCACTTAAAATAAACCCCAGGCATTCACACAGTCAGAATGATTTTTCTATTAAAAGCAAACGTTCAGGTCTGTGTGAACACATCCAGCCTTATCCATAGCTCCATGAAACCTGCCCTGCACACTTCAGCAGCACCAAGCCCCACGGGAGCTCACCCAGGGCTGGCTGATGTGCTCCCTGTGACAAGGTGATGAATCCACAGGAGGTTTAGAGCCTCCACATCACCCCTCCCTTCTGCAGGGAGAGGTGCAGACAGCAAAAGAGATTGAGATGATTCTGTGCAGCCACGCAAGCCTCAGTCATATATTTTGTCTCTGGGGACTGGTGGTTTTGATGTAATTTAAGGCAAAGCAGCCATAATCTGAGGGGCAACAAAGTGCAAAGGCAGCTTGCAGCCTGCTCCAGTCTTGGGCACTGAGATAGTGGTGCTGAGGGGGCCAGCTGGTGGGGCAGAGGGAAATGTTCTCATTCCCAGTTTTCCCAAAAAGTCTGTTAAAAAAAGAAAACAAAAAAAGAAACAAAAAAAGAAACTAAGAAAGAGCTGCATATTTGCCATCAGATGGTTTATGCAAAATGTTTGCTGTGGTGCACTGTGAAGTTGCTGTTAGGAAAGCAAATGTAATTAATGGCTCATTGTCATAAGAGGCAATTTGCAGCAAAGAGATGATGTTGTTTCAGAACTCTTGAAGACATCACTTCTCTGCCAGTCTCAAAAAAACACTCTCATATCTGATGAACTCCCTGCCCAAAGGAAGTGGTGAGAACTTGATTTTGAAGCAAAGCTTATGTTTAAATGATTTCTTTGGTCCTAACAAGCATTATTCCTTCAGTCTGAGTGTTCTGTGAATGGAAACTCATAGGCTCAACTCCTTGGTTACACAGGGGAAGATCTGTCCTGAACTGGGAGGCAGACTGGGCACTGCAGCTCCAGTGCAGTGATAGACATGGTGAGCTGCTCTAGACTGGATAAAGGGTGAATGGGAAAGAAGAAGAATCATACAATCGTGGAATGGTAAGGTTGGAAGGGACCTCAAGGATCATCTAGTTCCAACCCCCTGCCATAGGCAGGGACACCTCCCACTAGCACAGGTCACTCAAGGCCTCATCCAACCTGGCCTTGAACCCCTCCAGGCAGGGAGCAGCCACAACCTCCCTGGGCAACCTGTGCCAGTGTCTCACCACCCTCACTGCAAACAATTTCCTCGTAACATCCAGTTTCAATCTCCCCTCTGCCAGTTTAAACCCATTGCCCCTTGTTCTGTCATTGCAAGATCATGAAAAAAGGAGATAGTTTGTTATTTGCTAGAAGCTGACAACTGTGTGCAGTTCTGGAGCCCTCAGCGCAAGAAGGACATGGAACTGTTGGAGTGGGTCTAGAGGAGGCCACGAAGATGCTGAGAGGGCTGCAGCAGCTCTGCTGTGAGGACTGGCTGAGAGAGTTGGGGCTCTGCAGCCTGGAGAAGAGAAGGCTTCCAGGAGACCTTAGAGTAGCCTTCCAGTATCTGAAGGGGGCTACAGGAAAGCTGGGGAGGGACTATTGACAAGGTTTTGTAATGACAAGACAAGAGGGTTGGAACTAGATGATCTTTGAGGTCCCTTTCAACCTTATCATACTATGATTCTATGATCTGTCTGGAATAGTATTGTAAGCTGTGCCTGGGGTCTTATCCTAGGTTTCATTACACCTTCTCAATCAGATGTGGAGCAGCTCTATGAGAAGGTGACAGGAGCTTGTGCAGCCTGGAGACCAAAAAAAAAGGCCTACAGGGCAGCTTTCATTACTGTCTTCTGCTTCTTAATGGGGAGGTTACAGAAAAGATGCAGCCAGTCTTGTCTCAAGTGTGCACTGCAAAATGAGGGGGAGCAGTGGTGGGTCGTGGCGCAGCAACACCCAGAGGACAGTTTTCATAGTGGCAGTAATTAAGCACTGGAAGGGTTCCCCAGAGAGGATGTGGAATCTCCATCCATGGAGACTTTCAAAAGTCCTCCAGACAGGTCCTGAGGGATCTGACCTAACTTCAGAGCTGGCCTGCTTTGAACAGCAAGTGGAACCAATGGAGCCCCAGAAAGGCCCTGGCAACCTGCGTTATTCAATACCGTTGGTGTTTTAACCACTGCAAGGCTACATCTGCTAAGGTCACGCCCAGCTGTCTGTATCAGAGAGGGTAACATTGCTGCACATTCACATCTAGCAGATGGTGGGGGAGAGTGTACCAAAGAGACACTATCTTTCGTGCAGCTGTCACACTTGCATGCTGTAGCACCTTTCCGCCTCATTTCAGGAGCAATAAATGTCATTACAATAAAGTAATCTGTCTTTTTTTTTTTGCTTATCCACAGCCAACATGTCAACACCATGTTTAATTTGCCTTGCTCTGAATGTAGCATTACAGCTTAATGAGTTGTGTTCCCTCAGATACTTTATGGGAGAAATTGTTTTGAACCATTCCTATTTTCTCTCTGTGACCGCTGGCTCTCAGTGTCTGTTGTGGCTTAAATGGTGTGGGACAAGGTGGATTTAAATCTGCAGCTGTCATTGAGACATTACAGCCTCAAAGTCATTTAGAGGATTCAGAGCAGCATAACAAGAAGAAACTGAGTTTAAAAGCCCTGTGTTTTGGGAAGCCACTAAACGTGACCATGCTTAGGTCACCTCCTTTTCCTCTGTGTTAGCTCTGCTGAGAGAGGAGAGGGAGTTTAAACATACTATCGACCAGGGTGCTGCACACCTATTGCACCACACAGACTGTCATCTTATAAACTGCCTGCCCATATTGGGTATTGATTGCTCTTGGCACCTCATGTGGTAGGCTCTGGGGGGGTTATTCCATATTTAAACCTGCAGAAGACCAGGAAACCTTTAGAGATTCCAGCAGTTTATCGATTCGTGTTTAGTTTGGAAGAGAGCCACTGCTTGTGTGATTCATCTGCACAGCCCAGACACAATGTTAGGTGCTATGACTCTGCTGCTGTGGGCAGGACTGGGAGAGGCTAAGACAGCACTGTCAAGGTACAATGGGAAAATTGTTTTAACACGTCCAGGCCAAACATATCCTGGGCTAGATCACAAGAACTGTGGCCAGCACTTCAAGGGAAGTGATTCAGTCACTCTGCTCTGGGGAAATGTTATCTGCAGTGCTGTGTCCACCTCTGGAGTCCAGGTTGCCCAGGGAGGTTGTGGCTGCTCCCTCCCTGGAGGTGCTCAAGGCCAGGTTGGAGGAGGCCTTGAGTGACCTGTGCTAGTGGGAGGTGTCCCTGCCTATGGCAGGGGGTTGGAACTGGATGATCCTTGAGGTCCCTTCCAACCTTACCATTCTATGATTCTATGATTCTGTTAGTTGTATTGACTGAGAAAAATGGAAGAGTTCTTGTTGAACCAACTTGCTTTTTAATCTACAATGCTATGTGTAAAACTCAATATACTCTGAAACAATTTAACTAAGCCCAGGCTGGATCAGACCTTGAGCAACCTGGCCTAGTGGAAGATGCTCCTGCCCATGGCAGGGGAGTTGGAAGCAGATGATCTTTAAGGTCTCTTCCAACCCATCCCATTCAATGACTGTATTAGTCAAAGTACATCCAAATTTTATTTTTCTTTTTCAAAGCTGAAGGAAGTTTAAAAGTTTGTATGATTTAGACAGTTCCAGACAGAGGCTTCCTCTTCTCCCAGATATATGAATTAAGAGTAGTAATTTTTGTTGCCAACCTTGCCCCTGATTACTCCATAATCAGTTACTCACACCAATTGAGCAGCTTTTCACCACTGCTTTAAATTCACTCTAGTGAGATGAATGTGCTTACATGCAATCTAAAAGCCATTAATACCCAGCCAGGTCAGCAGGGCACTGGCACATTACATTCAGTTATACCTTGGAGACCCTCCAGGAGAGGTTTTGGACTGAAGCAATATATATCTGGGTGAGGAACTGCTAACACAGAGAAACAGAACATGGCTCTGCCTCTGGATAATGCTGCAAGTCAGCTCTGCAGAGCTAATTGTGAGCATGCTGTTTGGGTGTGCATTTCTTATCCCATCGTGGTGCATATATGCAAGATGTACAGGCATGGACATGCTCTGGGACTCTCCTAAATTTAGAGTTTGGCAGCCTTTAAAGTTCTCTTCTGCACACTGCTCTATATTTAGAAGCTGTGCCTCCAACAGCAACTCCTTCTCCCTCCATTCCCTGCTTTTATACCCTTTGAGACATATTTATCCTTTCTTCTTGTCCTATTGACTAGATGTGTGGAGGTATAATACTTTGATGGGAGTTTTTTTTATAGCAGACTAAATCTTCAGATGGAAAGCTACAACTGCTGTTATAACCACTAGCACAAATATATCACCAAGATCTTCTCCCGTGTTTGGCCCATTAATCCTTTGCAAAGGTCTTTGAAACAGCAGCTTTTGACTTTGGATTTCCAGTTAAAGTTAGCTTAGGGAGGATATTTCTTCACATCCAGGTTGTTTTTCTCACTAGTGCTCCTTATGGCACAAAAGATTTCACAACCATAGTATCACAGTATCAGCAAGGTTGGAAGAGACCTCAAAGATCATCAAGTCCAACCCATTACCACAGACCTCAAGACTAGACCATGGCACCAAGTGCCACGTCCAAACCTGCCTTGAACACCTCCAGGGACGGTGACTCCACCACCTCCCTGGGCAGCCCATTCCAGTGGGGAATGACTCTCTCAGTGAAGAACTTTCTCCTCACCTCCAGCCTAAACTTCCCCTGGCACAGCTTGAGACTGTGTCCTCTTGTTCTGGTGCTGGTTGCCTGAGAGAAGAAAGCAACCTCCTGCTGGCCACAACCACCCTTCAGGTAGTTGTAGACAGCAAGAAGGTCTCCCCTGAGCCTCCTCTTCACCAGGCTAAACAATCCCAGCTCCCTCAGCCTCTCCTCATAGGGCTTGTGCTCGAGGCCTCTCACCAGCCTCGTTGCCCTTCTCTGGACACGCTCAAGCACCTCAATGTCCTTCTTAAATTGAGGGGCCCAGAACTGGACACAGTACTCAAGGTGTGGCCTAACCAGTGCAGAGTACAGGGGGAGAATGACCTCCCTGCTCCTGCTGGCCACACTCTTCCTGATGCAGGCCAGGATGCCATTGGCCTTCTTGGCCACCTGGGCACACTGCTGGCTCAAACCAGCTGAGTCCATCCCCAATCCATGCTTTCCCTGAGTACCAGAGCTGTTTGCTTAACACAGTTACAGTGGGCTGCTGAAAAAAAGAGTTGGGGGGAGCACCTTTAAGGAATTTCACAGGGCTGGTCCCTTCTGGCTTCAAGTCCACTTCTCTCACATCACACTTTTCCCTTCCCTTGGACTTGAGCTCAGATGTGGCAGTACTGATGCTTTGAGGGATTCTGACTAGAAGCATTTCTGCTTACAGATACATTTTGCAGAACTATTTAAAACATTGTTCAGCTTAATTATTTTAAACAAATTGGAGGGCCACCTTTAGACGTTCAACCTCATTTAAAGGCTGTCTGGGAAACTTGGCTCACATACTCCTAGAGCACCCTGGAGCTCTTTATGGCATCTGTTTTTCTTAGGAAGCCCAGTAAGAACTGCTGGGGAAGTCTGTGTGCATGCCAGAGAAGAGCATTGGGCATGTTGCTGGGGAGTCCCTACCCACATGCTGCAAACAGCACATGCTGTGCCCCCAGGTCCCCTCCTAAAACCAGTGTGCCAGAGAAGCCTGCACAGCCAGACTCTGGTTCTTCTTTTATGCTCAAGGAGACTAAGCTGGGGGGGTTCTGCAGGGAGTCCTCTGTCTGGTATAGCCAAGAAGCTCTCCTTTCCTTCTGGGATTGTCTCATTAGGGAATAATAAAGAAGAGGATGCCAGCAGGCTGTTGTTACATGATTTGGGCACGTTGCTTAGCCTTGTGCTTCAGATGCCTGCAAAGGATGCCAAACCCTTACTAATGTTCATCTCATGTTAGGTACTCTTAGCATGAAATAGCTGATTGAAGTTATAACTCGTTCCTTTCTCAGTCAACATTTCCTTCCCTGGGGAAAGGAATCTGTATTGATGTGCAACTCAAGAGGAAGAGATACTCTTCCTTAGATGTGTTAAAATATTTAGTCCATTTTTCTTTTCTCATTTTTCTTCTCCTTCAAACTCCTAGGGCTGTATGGAGCCACATGACATGTGTAGATGTTATCTGCTTCCATGGGGATATTCTTTACACAGTGTTTGGAGTATTAGCAACTCACAGCAGAGCTGAAGAGGGTAATTTAGCACAACAAACAGAGCAGGCTGGAAGCCTATCAAAAGTTAGCTTGTCTGCTGCTGCTGCCACTAGTCCATCTTTCCACCTTCCTTTTTCTCAGAGAAAGATAAGCACATGCAAGGTAGGATGATATGGAACAGTTCTGGAGGATAAATATCAGACAGAGATGGAATTTTAAAGGAAGACTTTTTGGAACTTTAAGCAAAGCTTTAGTCCTGTTCATAGGAGAAAGTGACTCCAGTGAAATCTAGAGATGCTGAGGACATAGAATCATAGAATGGTAAGGTTGGAAGGGACCTCAAGGATCATCTAGTTCCAACCGCCTGCCATAGGCAGGGACACCTCCCACTAGCACAGGTCACTCAAGCCCTCATCCACCCTGGCCTTGAACCCCTCCAGGGAGGGAGCAGCCACAACCTCCCTGGGCAACCTGTGCCAGTGTCTCACCACCCTCACTGCAAACAACTTCCTCCTGACGTCCAGTCTAAATCTCCCCTCTGCCAGTTTAAACCCATTGCCCCTTGTGCTGTCATTGCAAGACCTATTAAATAGTTCCTCCCCAGCCTTCCTGTAGGCCCCCTTCAGATACTGGAAGGCAAGCTGGCATTTCCACCTGCCCAGGAGCATCTAGGGGGCCCAAGCTGGTCCTGGCCCCAGCCTCCTGTGCTCCACATGGGAAACACAAACCTGCAGGTGTTCAGGTTGGGTCACAGTGAGAAGTCCCTTACAGCTGACACAAGGAAAAGGAGCTTCTGCTTTTCTCAAGCAATACATGGCCTTGTACAAGGTGTGCAAGGAGAGTTTGCTTTGAGAGAACATTGAGAGGCTCTCCTGCCCTATGCTGATACCCTGGCACCAGTGCTGCTGAGGCAGATAGCAGTGAGATGAGACACTCAGTGCCTAGTAGGCTTCTTGGCTCTCCCCAGCACAACTAGCAGCAGAAAGTCACTTCAGCTGCCACCCTCCTTTGAGGAGATGATCTTGATGAGACAGAGGAAGCTCAGGCTCCATGCTTGCTACTGAAAAGCTATAGCTGAGGGTGGTCCAGAGGGCATGCTGCACATGTTCCAGAGAGAGAATGAAGGATTTATTTTTCTCTGTCTCAAGCCTAAAAGTTTCACAACTAATAAATTAAATGAATACCTCCAAAAAAAGAAAAATAAAAGAGTCTGGCCCACATTGCTCTGAGAAAGAGAACCACATAATATTTCAAAAGATTTTTTTTCATAGTCACTTATTCAGATAGCACCCAATAAAAATGCAAAGCTGGATTGTTTTGAGCAGTGGGAAAAGTTTTAGCTTAGAATAACATTAAACAATCAAAACACAGTAAAAGATAAATACCTGGAGTGCAAATACATTTTGCCAAACGTGGCCATATATATATATATATATATCTGACACCTATAGCAGTTTGGAATTGTATGATCCTGTAATGTTTCCCAGGTAATTAAATGCAGCTAAGGTTTGTGCACTACACAGCAACTGGAGCCCAACTGTTGCTGCTGCATTCCTGGGCACTGCATGGGTGTGTGCTTTCACCGTGAGTGTGTGACTGAATAGAGAGGTCAATGAAAATTTGAAGATGAAGATGGAAAAAACAATCTGAATGTCAGCTTGAGTTGGTGTTTAAGTGGTCATCTAAAATAAAGAAGGATAAGGAAAAGTAAGATAAGTAGGATACTTTATACATTTTAGGTTTACCTTTTCAGGTAAATCTGTCTTCAAATTAAAAGAAAAAAAAAAAACCCAACCCTGTATAGATCTTTCAGTTCTTCTAAGAACCTAAGTCTTGATACCACAAAACACATAGACCTGGATATGGAATGAAATAAATGAAATGAGGGTCTCTGCATTCTACCTAAGTCCAAACCCTAAAATTCAGAAACCACTGTATCATCTGGGAAGAGGAATGCCTCTGGTTAGAAGATAGTTTATGCATTCAATGTGTAGTACCCACTCTATCTGAATTTCCTTTTGAGCTAAGACTGCAGTTCAGGTCACTTCTTTCCCTAAATAAGAGCCCTAATCTCTGGGTCATGCTTACTCTGTAAAGAATAAGGAGCAAAGACAAGAAGAAATGCACTTTAATTATGGCAAGGGGTATTAAAAATTAGGAACCCCTTTCAAAAGAAGATAAGGCTGGTAAAGCACTGGGCTAGATTGCCACAGGAAGTTGGGGAGCATCCAACACAAACAACCCTTTAGCACATCTGCTCAAAACTGTTGGCAATATTAGTTCCTAGCCCAGAGTGGGTCATAAGGTGGTGTGGAGAAGGATGGCTTGGTAAATTAGGAAGAGCTGTCTCAAAGAAGTGATCTGCATAAGGTTTGTTGAGTGCCTTTTCACTGTTGTTGTTAGAGCCCTTATTGTGGAGTCTTCATTACTAAGGTTCAAAGAAAATTGCTTGAAACAATGGTTTCTACTTACAGATTCTGTTATAAAATGGTTCCTCCACATCTAAGTGTTGTCTAAAATGCTTAAATGTGTGTATTTTTACATTGGGAGATTGCTCTTCCCAATCCACTCAACCTTGCTCCCCAAACACACATCCATTGCCCCAGAAAGTGGATGTCATCAAAGGTGCCATTTTTGACAATGCTTTCCACAAAGTGGCTGTTTTCCATACAAAAACTTGATGCAAGCTGCTGACTTGGTTGCCACAGATTGTCAGATTACTACTGAATGTTAGTTACTCCTCAGCTCTGAGGTAGAGGGAGGCTGAGGCAAGACCTCACTGCTGTCTACAGCTACCTGAAGGGACATTGTGGAGAGGCTGCTGCTGGGCTCTTCTCACAGGTAGTTGGAGACAGAACAAGGGGGAATGGCCTCAAACTGAGGAGGTTTAGATTGGACATTAGGAAAAAGTTTTTCACAGAGAGAGAGTGGTCAGGGACTGGAATGAGCTGCTCAGGGAGGTGGTTGAGTCATCAATCCTGGATGTGTTTAAGGGTGGTTTAGAAGTGGTGCTTAGGG
>WBNM01014622.1:0-84662 GCA_013399055.1 Ramphastos sulfuratus | reverse complement strand
TTCACAGCCTATAATATAATTTTCTCCATTAAAATATTCCAATTAGCTCAAACCAGCACATGCCTCTGTCTTTCAGAAGATAGGTAACGAGCACAGAGTGCTTCAGTGTGGGCCAGAAGATTTTTCTGTTACAGATGTTTCTCAGGAAACGTGGAGATGACATGATGAGTTTTGTCAGAACACAGTTTGTCCTGTGAGAAAACATCTTACTTGAACATATCCTGAGATTTTTCCACAAAGCTCTTATTAGGAAAGTGTAAATGAATGAAAGGCAGGAGCCAGTGAGGAATCTGTTGACAGATGAAAGCACTAACCACAGAGCAAGAACTGCTTGGGCTTTGCTGTGCTGGCTCAAAGAAAGAGAAGGGACCTGTCTGTGTCTCTTCTTTTTCACCTGTAGACATCTATCACCCTTCAGTTGAATTTCAGTACTCCACCTTCAAGGGTGGAACTTGGCTGGCTTCAGTTAATTTATTACTGGTTTAGATATTGTTATGCTTTTTGGTGACCCTCCAAGTTCAGTTTAAACTGGGGAGTTTTGCATGGCTTCTGCTCAAAACCATTTACTGGCACCCATTCAGCTGAAACTTGGTCAAAGCTTGACATCACTTTAGCACACACTTGTGAACTCGCAAAGAATGAGTGTTGGGTGATACATTTCCTCATCCTTTCCATTACTTCCTAGTGGTGGGTGAATAACAAGGCAAAGCTTCTCTATATAAGCCAGAAAAAAAGGGATGAAATCAATTGATCTCACCTGGAAGAGGGGAGATTGAAACTGGATGTTAGGAGGAAGTTCTTTGCAGTGAGGGTGGTGAGATGCTGGCACAGGTTGCCCAGGGAAGTTGTGGAGCACAGAAGCACAGATCTTTGATCACATTCTGTGCTTCACAACATCCCTGGAGGTGTTCAAGGCCAGGTTGGATGAGGTCTTGAGTGACCTGTACTAGTGGGAGGTGTCCCTGCCTATGGCAGGTGGTTGGAACTAGATGATCCTTGAGGTCTCTTCTCACCTTACCATTCCATGATTCTATGAATTGATACTCAAAGGTATCCCCACGGATCTTTTCAGACTATGCAGTTGCTCTGCAAGGATCTTAAGGCACAGGAGCATTGTGTGCCTGCCCTGACAGTGCTTATTGACAAATACCAGGTCAAACCATGACTACCAAGCAGCTCTTCTCTTTTGTAATTGTTCCCCACTGAACAGTTCATCTATCTAGAGTTTTGGGGAAGTAATGACACTCAACTATATTTGAGAGCTCTACAGGACAAGACAGAGAAAACCTCCTCTCTTAAACAGCTGGGTATCAAGAGGGAGGGAACAAACTCTTCTCAGTTGTGCCCTGGGATAGGACAAGGGGCAATGAGTATGAACCACAGCACAGAAATTTCCACTTGAACATGAGGAAGATCTTCTTGACTGTAAGAGTCACAGAGCACTGGAACAGCTGCCCAGAGAGGTTATGGAGTCTCCTTCTTTGGAGACTTTCAAGACCTGTCTGGATGCATTCCTGTGTGACCTGAGCTAGATTCTGTTGTCCTGCTCCAGCAGGGGGGTTGGACTCGATGATCCATGGAGGTCCCTTCCAACCCCTAACATCCTGTGAGCCTCTACTCATAAAAAAAAAAAAAAAAATGGAAAGAGGCAGCTAGAATGTACTCAAGGACCTTGACTTCTTGATTCCTCTGTGACTATTTGTGCTAACAAAGGTCATACCCTTCCTGAAATGCACAACAGCAGAACAGCAGCCCTGGCTGTTGGAAGGATCATACCCTATTCTTTATTCACTCTGTTGCAACTCCTTTTCCAAAATAAATTACCAAGCTTTTCATAAAGTTAATGGATTAATAACCCTTCCTTGAAGTGTCTGGGGATATAGGAAGGACAAACTAAAATCCTAGAAGCAAAATGTTTGGTTTCAGTCATTATCATAAGATAATTTCTATTGTGTCAAATGAAAAACACAGTACTGTAGGATTTAGAAAACTGACATCAGATCCACCACTTCTTTGATAGAATATGGCCAACAACCTCTGTTGACTTGGGTGAAAACCAAGAATAACACCTCCATGGATATGCTTATTTCTGTGCAAAATATCTTGGTTGCATGTTGGTGAGCTCCCTGCCTCAGATCACAGAATCACAATGTTAGGGGTTGGAAGGGACCTCCAAAGCTCATCCAGTCCAACTCCACTGCCAGAGCAGGATCACCTAGACCAGATCACACAGGAACACATCCAGGTGGGTCTTGAATATCTGCAGAGAGGGAGACTCCACAACTCCCCTGGGCAGCCTGTTCCAGGGTTCCTGTGTGGTATCTGTTGGTTGTGCAGACCATTCCCCTTCTCTTGACACTATCTGCAGTGGATTGCAAAGCATAACTTGCTCCTAAAGACTTTGGGGAAGAATGATGATGCCCATTTCTCTGGTGGCCTCTCATCCCCAGCACCACCAGGCAGGCAAATTTAAGGCTGTGCTGGGTTTAGCACATTCTCCAAGGAGACAGCACTGGGACCAGAGAATGGAGCTCACCAGTGATTCCCAAGCATAGGTTTGAGAGCCAGCAATATGCAAGCAGGAAGGTGGTAGAGAAGGGCAGAAAACCTGTAATCAAGAAGAAAACACTAATAAAGTCCAGAAAGGCTCAAGGAAGCAGATGTAAGGGAGAGATTTTATCAAAGAGAAAAAAAAACAACTCCACATCCAATAGATAGAATAAGGTGGTGGTGAATCCAGGATGAAAGCACAGAATCCTAAACAGCTGTCCAAGTGACAGCTTCTAGGGGATAAGTTCAGGACCTTCTGTCACTGCAAACTGTAGCAGTCTAATTTAGTGCCTGACTACTTATTTCTCCTGCTATAGGTCTATTAATTTAGGTACTCTTTTCTGTAATCTGGTTTGAAAAGCTATGAAATACATCAGCCTTGTTTGGAGGGGAAGATTATCAGAAGGATTTTCCTTAAGCACTCCAGTTCCATGTGGTGCTACTAATCCTTCCACAATATGCAACCTTGCAAAGTATTCCAGCAGTGCATATCATTAATACAGCAAGGTTAGCAAATTTACAAGCAAAACAAATCTCTTTTCCTTCACCCTTACCTTTCTGTTTCCCTCCCCCCAACTTCAGCTTTAAAGGCAGGTCAAGAATTTTTCAGGTGGGGTTATATTCTTAGTAAGAAGCTTTAATCTGGAATATAACATAGAAATGTGATTTAATAGTGTGTGTGGAGAGTGGTTTTTATCAGAAGAAGTATTCTCCTGCCCTGGGGGTTTAATTTTTTGCCTTGACTGAAGAAAATGATGCTGTTAATTTTGAAAGCTTTAAATGATGTCCTAAGCCAAGCCTGACTTGATGAGGAAAAGCTTTGTGCTGCTGCTAACCTTTCTCTTGTAGAATTTAGTACCAAAAGTTATAGTAGTAATACAAAAATGCATCTTTGTCAGCTAGAAAGCTCTGAAAATTGAGCAGCAGAAGCAGGAGATTGTTCTGCTCTGTACAAGGCAGGGGATTTAAGCCTCCCTTTTCAACATCTCATACCAGCAGCTAAGTCTTGTCTCCAAACCCCAAAACTTTTCATGTCATGTACCTAATTTTCAGCTACTTGGAGCTTTTAATGAAAGCCTTTCTTGGAAGCTATGGTGCATTGAAAACTGTGGCTTAGCCAAAAGTGAGCCAGCATCTGTCCAGGCAGCCAAGAAGTTCAACAGCATCCTGGCTTTTATCAGAAGTGTGACTGGCAGGACCAGAAAATGGTTATCCCTCTCTACCTGACAGTGATGAGGCCATATCTCAAATATTGGGTTCAGTTTTGGGCCCCTTACTACAAGGAGGGCATTGAGCTGCTGGAGTGTGCCCAAACAAGAGCAAAGAAAGTGGTGAAGGGTCTAGAGCACAAGTCTTGTAAGGAAGAGATGAGAGAGTGGGAGTTGTTTAGTCTGAAGAGAAGGAGACTGAGGGGAGACCTCCTCAACTCTCTGCAACTCCAAACTAACTAGCAATAGCACAGGAGGAAATGCCCTCAGGTTGTGTCAGGGCAGGTTTAGATTGGACATTAGGGAAAAATTTCTACACTGAAAGGGTTGTCAAACTCTGGAACAGGCTGCCCAGTGGAGGTACCATGCTTGCAGGTATTTAAAAGACATTAGACAGGAACATGGATTAGTGGTTACTTGGCAGTGATGGGTTAATGCCTGGCTTCAAATGACCTGGAAGGTCTTTTCCAGCCAAAATGCTTCTATATCTAATGCTGCTCTGCTTTTCTATTAGTCAACACTCAACTTTTCTTCTGCTTAGTGGATAAACACATTAGATTTGTACAACAGCATTTCCCTGATCTCATGAAGACTCACATGGCTTCAGCACACTGTTCTATTAACAAGAGCTATGGCTGTAGATGATTTGGATGTTTCACTCAGCATATGCCAAGTTCACATCCATTTCTTTTTTCTCCATGCTTAGCCAAATTGTCTCTGTCAAAACCTGGCTCATGCACTGGAGTGTATATGCCTGACACGCTGTGGATTGCTGAGGGAAGGGGGAACAGCTGAGAAACATACGACTTCAAACCACCTTTTTGCCTTCCTTATCCCCAAGAACTGCAGGGCCTATAAGTTTAAACCCCCCCCTCAAGGGCTTCTATAAATTGCATCCAGCTGCAGTGGCCTCTAATGGGAATAGTCCATCATAGCGGTCAGCAACATCAACACCGCTCCCAGCCGCCGTTCCAAAATACGTGGGCTGCTGGCTGGATTAGGGCCATCCCCGGGGGCTGTAGGTATTATTTCTCCAAACAGATTGCTGGCTGTGATGCTATTGTAATAAGAATGTAACAAGAGAGAGCAGTGGGAGCAGCTGATATTAGTGAGAGCTGCAAGGCGATAGGAAATGACAGAGTAGACCACAATCACTGTGCGGTAAAGAGACCTCACTTCAGAGAGGGACTTGAGCAGTGTTTGCAGTGCACCTCAGAATATATTCTTAATGCCATTGAGATCACACAAGTGATGTGCATGATAGAAAGCAGCAAGCATATCTGTTGCACTGTGTTCATAACAAGTAAATNCTCCCTCCCTGGAGATGTTCAAGGCCAGGTTGGATGAGGCCTTGAGTGACCTGTGCTAGTGGGAGGTGTCCCTGCCTATGGCAGGGGGTTGGAACTAGATGATCCTTGAGGTCCCTTCCAACCTTACCATTCTATGATTCTAAGAACTAACTGGAACAAAGGAAGTTTCATCTAAACATAAGGAACCATCTTTTGGCCTGTGAGGGTGGCAGAGCATTGGTCCAGGCTGCCCAGAGAGGTTGAAGACTCACCTTCACTGGAGAGATTTGAACCCCACCTGATGCTGTGCAACCAGCTCTAGGTGAACCTGCTTTAGCAGGGAAATGGGACTACATCTCCAGAGGTCCCTTCCAACCTCTACCATTCTGTGACTCTGATGTTAAACACCAACTGCCTTTTCTGAAAAAGACCCATAAGTCCCTGTGAAGAATGAGGCCTTTTTCCCTAATCCAGCAGGAGGTCAGCACAGTCCAGTCATGGGATTTTGATAGCAGTGGAAGAAAAGGCACAGAAACGGTCAGCACATTGGAGAGGAAATCCAATAACCAACCTTTGGGTGCTGTCTAGACCTCTCCAGATAGCTTCCCATCTATGCTCTATGTGATTTGGAAAGCAGACTTCAAACTGAGCCTCCTGTATGCTAAATAAATACCTGCCTTGATCACCAGTGGACTTGCTTATTGACTTTCCACCTCCCCAGCCTCACTTGGTTTTTTTCACAAGCTGCTTTTTGAAGGTAAAGCAAAACAATATGTGAAGTTAAGGAACAAAGAAGTCTCCTGCCCGACACCGAGGGATGAGGTGATGGGAAATAGCTGAATAAATGCATCTTCTTTGATGTGCATATTTCTGTGCCCTTTCTGTGTTTGTGCTTCATCAGCAAATGGGGTTGGAAACACTCTGAAGGCTTGATTTTTAATATTTACACTGCAAACACAACATGAAAGCATGTAGTTTGAGACTATAGTCATTCCAGGAATGCCAAATCCAGCTTGGTTCACCTAAATTGCAGGCTTTAAGCCTAATGGGTGAAACCAGCTCACATTTGGATCCCCAATGTATTCTTCAGTTCAAATAGAAGTGAAAGTAGAATTCAACCCTGGTTTTGAAATTGCTTGTGATTAAGAAAAATAACCAAGAAGTACTAAAGAAGTTTTACTTTTGCTCATGAACCTCATTTTGTGGAGTTTTCTGTGAAGTCTTCATTAGTTTCAGCTCACAGTGTCAGAAGAGTGGGCCAGAATCTGGCTAAAGGTTACTTCTGTGTGGGTTTTCTTTTCCCCCTTACCTTGGTTTCTGACTTAGCTTGTTTTAAACTTTGCTCTAGACAATGCACAGCTTTGTGAGATGTGGTTTCTTGTATCTCTTCTGACAGCCTCAGGAGGTCTGACCAGTCTTTCCACTTCGACTTGCTCTGGCATCATATTCAGTGCCATCACACCCTAAGCCTTTGTCTGTGCCTGGAAAATGACTCAGAATTCTGACTTCTGAAATACCTCCTTGTCAGAAAGCAGAGGACTGCCAAATTTAGGGTGAATCCAGACTTCTAGTTCCAGTGAAGAGCCAAGGAGCAGTCTCCTCAGACATGAATTGCTATCAGTGCTCAGGCTGGGACTTGCATTTTCACCCAGCTCTGTGGTTTCATAACTGAAATACTGAAGAGGAGGAAGTCACAACAATGCTAAGGGTGAAAGGACCAAAGCAGGCTGATAAATGAGGGTGGTTACCCAAGCAATCTGAGGAGGGCAAACAGTCTATCCACACCAATCCAATGTTGCTGTTTAAAACCCAAAGCAATAACAATGAAGAACAAGATCATGACTCTGGGGACCTCTGTAGTGGGTGCAAAGGGCACAGTACATGGAGGTGACTGCAGAAATGAAAGCACACAGAAGAACTAGATGCTGTTTAACAGTTTTGTCAGGGACATGGACAGAGGAATCAGTGCACCCTCAGCAAGTTTGCAGATGGCACCAAGCTGTGTGGCACAGTCAACTTGCTAGAGGGCAGGGATCCATCCAGAGGGACCTGGACAGGCTGCAGAGGTGTGCCCAGGCCAACCTCATTACATTCAACAAGGCCAAATGTAAGGTCCTGCACCTGGGTAGGCACAATCCCAAGCACAACTCCAGGCTGGGTGGGGAATGGCTGAGAGCAGCCCTGAGGAACAGGCCCTGGGGGTCTGGGGTGATGAAAAGCTCAAGATGAGGCTGCAGTGTGAGTGCAGCCCAGACAGCAACTGTGTGCTGGGCTGCAGCAAGAGCAGTGTGGGCAGCAGGGCAAGGGAGGGGATTCTGCCCCTTTGCTCTGCTCTCCTCAGACCCCACCTGGAGTCCTGTGTGCAGTTCTGGAGCCCCCAGCACAGGAGGGACATGGAACTGTTGGAGTGGGTCCAGAGGAGGCCACGAAGATGCTGAGAGGGCTGCAGCAGCTCTGCTGTGAGGACAGGCTGAGAGAGTTGGGGCTCTGCAGCCTGGAGAAGAGAAGGCTTCCAGGAGACCTTAGAGTAGCCTTCCAGTATCTGAAGGGGGCCTACAGGAAGGCTGGGGAGGGACTATTGACAAGGTCTTGTAATGACAGGACAAGGGGCAATGGGTTTGAACTGGCAGAGGGGAGATTGAAACTGGATGTTAGGAGGAAGTTGTTTGCAGTGAGTGTGGTGAGACACTGGCACAGGTTGCCCAGGGAGGTTGTGGCTGCTCCCTCCCTGGAGGGGTTCAAGGCCAGGTTGGATGAGGCCTTGAGTGACCTGTGCTAGTGGGAGGTGTCCCTGCCTATGGCAGGGGGTTGGAACTAGATGATCCTTGAGGTCTCTTCCAACCTTACCATTCTATGATTCTATGATCTTTGCGGTCCCTTCCAACCTAAACCATTCTCTTTTATTCTAACCAGTGTCTGGGGATCGAGTTCCGAGGAAAGAGATTGCTTCCAGAAAAGATGCTCCACAAATGAAAGTTATTATTAAACACAATCAGAGGTCAGAGTAGGGGAAAAGGTAAGTTGTGTGATCCCCAAAATGAAACGAGTCACTGGCTGCCTTGAAGAGGCTTCACACTCTGCAGAGGGTGGAAAGGAGATGCTACTTTAATATCCCCAGTTCATCTTTACATCCAGCACAAGAACCAATCACTTGCACTGTTAAATGCACTAAAAGTTAGTTTCAGCTTTTTTTTTTTCCTTCAAAAAGGTGATTCATGGAATTCTGCAGCGCCAAGACAAATCCTTTGATGCTCCTTCACCAAGCATTTCCCTTTCCCTGCAGGAAGCCAAGGAGTTATTGGGGCTGCCAGGTTTTCCCTGTGAAGATCAAGCCATTTCTATTAATTCTCTTTGTAAATGTCACTGCTAATCCCCTTTCTGTGTTACTTAAATAACAGAAGCTATAGAAAAGAAAGCACAACGCTATGACTAGAGAAGGAAAGGCCAAGTGTTTCCTGCATAGCCTGTAGGAATTGCTAGTGGGAGGCACATAGTTGTTCTGACTGCAGCATCTGCCCATGTGAAAGAGAAAGAAAGAAGAAAACACATTTTTCTGGTTGTCAGCAATCAAGTGGAAGCAATCCACCCCAGACTATTTACTGCTGTGTGCATAAGGAAATGCACATGCCACGGAACAAGTATAATAGCAGAGAGTCTCCAAATATAAAAGTGCTGTAGAAGAGGCTTTCAAATCAATGAGGTGTTTGTAGAGGATGTTGAATTTGACATTAGAGTGTCAGGTAGGTTTTCTGAGAGAAGAGAGGCAGAAGTGGTATAACAATAAAGAGGCTCCTTCACACAGTGATGTGACATGCCATAAATGCATAACTAGCTATTTCCTGGGGATTACAAACCCAGGCCACTGCTCAACTCATGCCCTGGGTTCTGTGGGGATAAAAAGAAAGGGCAGCAGAAGTAATCTCTCCTAGTTAAGCAAGACAAATGTTCTGTGGAGAAAGGCTGAGCTTTCTCAAGTCACACATGCTGGTGGGTGGATGTGTATCACTGGGTTTGTGTATGATGCAATGGTTAGCTGCTAGATTACCTCCTACAGAACCAGTCATGCAAGGGGATGAAGAGACTGATATGGAAGAAGGCTGAGCTTGTACAATACAAGGAGGAGGCCTTGAGTGACTTCTACTAGTGGGAGGTGTCCCTGCTTATGCAGGGGGTTGGAACTGGATGATCTTTGAGGTCCCTTCCAACCTTACCATTCTATGATTCTATGATTTTCCCTAGGGGTTTGGGAAACTGTGGCTGTAAAGTAAATTTCAAATCACTTGTTCAGTAGCACCATTTTGACATCAGAGCAAACTGCTGGAGCTGCTGGTATACAGATCTGGTTAACACAACTGCATCAGGTCAACAACCAAAGATTACCACAGTGTTTCACCCCTTTTCCTGACCAGAGATGGAAGACTGCTGTTGCCACTCATGTCTAGGTGATTTTACCTCTGCAGAACCAACAGTGGATGAAAAACAGGAGGTTGTCATTCCTGAGCCTCGATCGGAGTTTTCAGATTAGCAAGTGTTTAAATTAGCAAGGACAGCACTTACAATTAGGATTTCCCTCCATAAGAAGGGATGAGTTATTCAGCTCAGACTCCCAGGGTTCAGAGGAACTTCACATTTATCATAGAATGAATCATAGAATGGTTTAGGTTGGAAGGGACCTCAAAGTGCATCCAGTTCCAAACCCCTGCCATAGGCAGGGACACCTCCCACTATAACAGGTTGCTCAAGGACTCATCCAACCTGGTCTTGAACACCTCCAGGGAGGCTGTGGAGCACAGAAGCATGGAATGTAATCAAAGATCACATTCTATGCTCCACAACCTCCCTGGGCAACCTGTGTCAGTGTCTCACCACCCTCCCTGGAAAGAATTTCTTCCTAACATCCACTTTCAATCTCCCCTCTGCCAGTTTAAACCCATTACTCCTCATCCTGTCATTACAAGACCTTGTCAATAGTTCCTCCCCAGCCCTTCTTGTAGCCCCCTTCAGATACTGGAAGGCCATTTCAGCCTGGTGAGTCTGTATCTCCAAAAGATTAGGAGAAACATGCCAGCTGGCAATTAGAGCTCTGAGCCCCAGTCACAGCAACATCTGCTCTCCTTATCCTGTGCTTCAGCTCTCCTGCAATCATGCACAGATTTCTCTAAGTTCAGAAACCACTCAAGCATCTAATAAATAGAAAACAGTGTATCAGAACCTCCTGCATAGGCTGATGTCTTCAAAAGAAGTTAGAGTCACTTCAAGTCACTAAAGATTTCATTCTTGACAAGGATTAAGTCACACAGCATCTTCTCAGTTGTGTATCACAGAAATGTATCAATACAGAAAGTGAAGGCTATAATAGATGGATGGATAAAATATAGCATTTTACTTAAAATATGTCAAAGTAATATCCCTTGGATTTGCTGCTTAAATAATGTCACCTGATTTAAAGAAAGCAAAGAGTTTATTTGTTCACTCAAGGAAACTGAGAACTTCACAGGCTCAGATACTAGCATGGCTGAAGCCAGCATCACTTTGGTAGCAACTTCATAGAAAAGCCTCAAAGAATAGTTTCAACCCTATTTTTGACCAAGAAGGACTATGGGATGCTGGGGTGCATTAAAAGGAGTGTGGCCAGCAGATCCAGAGAGGTTCTCCTCCCCCTCTACTCTCCCCTGGTGAGACCTCACCTGGAATGTTGTGTTCAGTTTTGAGCTCCCAAGTTTAGGAGAGACAGGGATATGCTGGAGAGAGTCCAAGGGAGGGCTACAAAGATGATGAAGGGGCTGGAGCACTGCCCTGGGAGGAGAGGCTGAGGCTGTTTGGTCTGGTGAAGAGAAGACTTAGAGGGGATCTAATCAATGTTTATAAATATCTGAGGGCTGGAGGTCAAGAGGGAGGGGAAAAATTCTTCTCAGTTGCACCCTGTGCTAGGACAGGGGGCAATGGGTTATAGACTACAGCACAGGAGGTTCCACCTCAACATGAGGAAGAACTTTACTGTAAGGGTCCCAGAGCACTTGGAACAGGCTGCCCAGAGAGGTTGTGGAGTCTCCTTCTCTGGACACTTCTCAGCCCTGTCTGGGTGCATTTCTGTATGACCTACACTAGATTCTGTGGTCCTGCTCTGGCAGAGAGGTTGGACTCAGTCTCTGGAGGTCCCTTCCAACCCCTAACATCCTGTGACCACATCAATCTCCCACTCCTTGTCCCAGCTCTTCCACCACAGCTACTCCAGAATTGTTTCTTTCAGACATTTTTTAGCAGTTTTAGTGTAAGAATAGCCTAAAATGAGTAAGACTGTAGGAGCAGGCTGCCCCTGTTGTTCTGCTGCATGTCACACAATCCTCCTTCTAGAAAGCAATCAGCAAGCTTATTGTCAGAGACTTGGTAAAGGGAGAGTTACCAAATCTGACCTAAAGCCTGTAAAGGAATATTTTGATTCATAGTTATCATTCATGTGGCAGTAATTACAACTGTTCATCATTTACACAGCGCTTCTGAAATCACTCTTAATGGTTTTAGGGTAGCACTTAGACTAAGCATAAGCCCTAGGATAAGGATACAGATAACAGTGGAATTTCAGGGAAGTTTTAAATAAATCCTCCAAGTGGGCTTACAGTTGTATGGCCTTCTGCTGACCTTAAATCCATCACCCCTACAGGGATAACTGTAGGGATGCCAGGACAGTAGAAAATCCAGTGACATCAGACTTGAATAAGTAGAGTCATTAGTAGTCACTGAGGAATTATTCAGTCAACTCACTCAACTTTGAGCCCAGAGAGTGGTGGTGAATGGTGCCACATCCAGCTGGAAGCCGCTCGCCAGCGGTGTCCCCCAGGGATCAGTACTGGGCCCCATCCTCTTTAACATCTTCAGTGATGATCTGGACGAGGGCATCGAGTCAGTCACCAGCAAGTGTGCAGATGACACCAAGCTGGGGGCAGATGTTGGTGGGTTGGAGGGCAGAAGGGCTCTGCAGCAGGACCTCGAGCGCCTGGACAGATGGGCAGAGTCCAAGGGGATGGCTTTCAACAAATCCAAGTGCTGGGGGCTGCACTTTGGCCACAACAACCCCATGCAGAGCTACAGGCTGGGGTTGGAGTGGCTGGAGAGCAGCCAAACAGAAAGGGATCTGGGGGTGCTGATTGACACCCGCCTAAACATGAGCCAGCAGTGTGCCCAGGTGGCCAAGAAGGCCAATGGCATCCTGGCCTGCATCAGGAAGAGTGTGGCCAGCAGGAGCAGGGAGGTCATTCTCCCCCTGTACTCTGCACTGGTTAGGCCACACCTTGAGTACTGTGTCCAGTTCTGGGCCCCTCAATTTAAGAAGGACATTGAGGTGCTTGAGCGTGTCCAGAGAAGGGCAACGAGGCTGGTGAGAGGCCTCGAGCACAAGCCCTATGAGGAGAGGCTGAGGGAGCTGGGATTGTTTAGCCTGGTGAAGAGGAGGCTCAGGGGAGACCTTCTTGCTGTCTACAACTACCTGAAGGGTGGTTGTGGCCAGCAGGAGGTTGCTTTCTTCTCTCAGGCAACCAGCACCAGAACAAGAGGACACAGTCTCAAGCTGTGCCAGGGGAAGTTTAGGCTGGAGGTGAGGAGAAAGTTCTTCACTGAGAGAGTCATTCCCCACTGGAATGGGCTGCCCAGGGAGGTGGTGGAGTCACCGCCCCTGGAGGTGTTCAAGGCAGGTTTGGACGTGGCACTTGGTGCCATGGTCTAGTCTTGAGGTCTGTGGTAATGGGTTGGACTTGATGATCTTTGAGGTCTCTTCCAACCGTGGTGATACTGTAATTTCCATTTGTAATGAATTGGGGATCTATGGTTTCTTAAAACTGCCTATATCTAGTCCATATCCAAGGCTGAACTACAGCAGTCCCTTTATCATCCTTAGCCAAGAAGGGGGAACAGGGAAATGAGGCTTGAAATGACAATAGGTTCAATGAAACAGCAAAACTAATACTGATGTAAGTTAAACATTATACCCAGCCCAGTAAGTGTGTAATACTCACAATTAATAGAAGGAAGATGAACAGGGTCAGGAAGAGCCCAAACAGGAGAGCATCCACCTTTGGAAGACTCCCCCTTTCATACTGATGTCATGACATGGGATACACCTGTAGCCAGCTCAGATCAGGGGCCTTGGCTAACTCCAAATTGCTAATAGCCTGCAGCACATGGCTAGCCTAGGATTCTGTCCCACCAAAAATCTCTCCTCAGATTGTTTTTTCACTGATAGAGCTACTGGTATTTGAGACTGAGTCTGGATAAAACTAAAACATCCTTTAAAAAAAAAAAAAAGAAAAGAAAAAGCCAAAGAGCTTTTAAAAAAAAAAAAAAGCCAAAGAGCCCTCACTTTTTTTTTTACTCTTTTTTCTCAGGAAAGGGAAAATGTGGCTTCTCCAGAGGCATTACATCAATGGAGCTAAATGTGATACACTAATGAGTCATGTATAGCAACCTGTCCCTGGGGCAGCTGTGTAGACATTAAACAGACACCTCTCTTGTGTTCTCTAGCTTCAGTCCCCTGATTAGCCTAGGGTGCAGGAAAGCATCACAGATTTGAGCCATAGCCAAAATGCATTAGTCAATGAGTGTCCAGTTTCTGTAGTGCTCCTCCTAAACCATCCTGGTGGAAATCATAGAATGTTTTAGGTTGAAATGGACGTTTGAAGGTCATTTAGTCCAACCTCCCTGCGGTGAGCAGATGGTACATAAAGATTCTGTACCCATAGATGCTTCTCTTATCAAAGCAGAGAGGCTACAGAAGCACAGTAAATAACTTCACACTTTGCTGTCATCAGTGTCCCTTTGTTAGGGCAAAAGCTACTGAGCAAACTGTGTCCAAGGACAGTTTCTGTTTTCGGCCCATGTCACTTGCTTGCATGGGCCATCATACTCACCTACCCTGCTCAGCAGAGTAACACCTGTAGTAAAATCCTGTTCTGGGATTCCTGCTACTAAGCATCTTGTGTAAAGAGATAATTCAGCTTTGCTCCTCATCTGCCCACTTAAGGTTAAGAGTCTAGGAGAAATTTCTAAGGAAGTGTCTAAGATTTCACAGAATCACAGGGGCTGGTAGGGACCTGGAAAGCTCATCCAGTCCTACCCCCCTGCCAGAGCAGGATCACCTAGACCAGATCACATAGGAACACATCCAGGTGGGTTTTGAATATCTGCAGAGAGGGAGACTTCACAGCCCCCCTGGCCAGCCTCTTCCAGGGTTCTGTCTCCCTCATAGGGAAAAAAATTCTCCTTGTGTTTAAATAAAACTTCCTATGCCTCAGCTTCCACCCATTGCCCTTTGTCCTGGCATTGGGCATCCCCCAGCAGAGCCTGTGTGATTCTTTAACACTTCCAGGGATGGCAACTCCCCCCTTTCCCTGGGCAGCCTGTTCCAGTGCCTTTGTGTGTGTGTTCCATATGTGCATCCCACAATTAAGTTAATGAATTAGATGGAAATAACATGAAAGAAGTAGAAAAATGCTAAGAATGTCTACAGTGCTGTACTGCACTCTTGGCTGCCCTCACAATGGCAGAATTCTCATTAATTCTCATTATGTGAGGTGAGTTAATTAACAGTAAAGTTTCTGTGTCGTGATACCCTAAGGATGTAGGGAGGCAGCTTGAAAAGAGAGGTAAGAGAATCTTTTGAGTGAGGCAAGACAGCTGCAAAAACCAGACAAGCCTTTTGGCACACAAACCCTTCCCAGGACCTAAAAAAGAGCATCAACAAGACTGGGCCATTTTTTCCTAATCTCCAGAAAGTCTCCTGTGCCCAGAAGTTAATCAAGCATCTTAGCTGCCCTAGTGAAAGTTGTTACCTCTCTCTAGAAGCTTCACCTGCCTTACTGCACCCAGACATTGAACACAGCTACTGCTGATACCAACCATAAGGAGAAATAAAACAGTGATTCTTGCTGTGAAATCCCCATTCTGCTGTCTTCACTGTCAGATATGGGCTGTCTCCTAACTCCCACCTTGTTACAGAGAATCACAGAATCATAGAATGGTAAGGTTGGAAGGGACCTCAGAGATCATAGAATCATAGAATCATAGAGTGGTAAGGTTGGAAGGGACCTCAAAGATCATCTAGTTCCAGCCCCCTGCCATAGGCAGGGACACCTCCCACTAGCACAGGTCACTCAAGGCCTCATCCAGCCTGGCCTTGAACACCTCCAGGCAGGGAGCAGCCACAACCTCCCTGGGCAACCTGTGCCAGTGTCTCACCACCCTCACTGCAAACAACTTCCTCCTAACATCCAGTTTCAATCTTCCCTCTGCCAGTTCAAACCCATTGCCCCTTGTCCTGTCATTACAAGACCTTGTCAATAGTCCCTCCCCAGCCTTCCTGTAGGCCCCTTCAGATATTGGAAGGCTACTCTAAGGTCTCCTGGAAGCCTTCTCTTCTCCAGGCTGCAGAGCCCCAACTCTCTCAGCCTGTCCTCACAGCAGAGCTGCTGCAGCCCTCTGAGCATCTTTGTGTCCTCCTTTGGACCCACTCCAACACTTCCATGTCCTTCCTGTGCTGGGGGCTCCAGAACTGCACACAGGACTCCAGAGAAGGGATTGTAGTAAAGAGATAACAGGCTCAGGTTTCTATCAGCAAATGCCCACTCATTCAGAGGAGAGCATAGCAGAGGTATCAAATACTTCACAGCAAAAATATTTCCAAGCAGGAGATTATCTTTCTTTTTTTTTTTTGGCCTGGCCATCCTTATGGGTCTGCATTGCTTATCACCTGCTCAGCTGAGAGAGGCAGCTGTGAAAAAACCCAGTTTATACATTATTCAGGCTTAGTCGACTGATAGAGCAGATTGACCTTGTCTTCTGTGAAAAGAAGCAACTTTTTTTCTTTCTGGTGGCTTGCAGAAGAGTAATGGCTGTGATGATAATGAAAAGCTTATTCATATTTCAGATGTGAAATACCAGCAGCATGCTAATTACAAGAGGTCAGAGCACATGGGAATACAATGTGAACCTCTTAACCTTGAAGAATGATTAAGGAACTTTTATCTTTTGTTAAGAAATTCTAATCAGTCCTGGAATGGGATGCTTGGTGTTCTCCTCTGCACACCATCCCCCAAATCCCTTTCTAGGTCACAGCCACTTCTTTGCCTTGCTGGAGTGCAGCTGGACCCAAGGGCCATATGTGCTCTCAGGTGGCCTGAGAGCCCCTCAGACAGCTTAAATATTTGTGAAAGTGAACCAGATGAAAGCAGGAGTATCTCAGTGCCCTTGGGAAGAGAGAGAATAGGAAGACCAAAGAAAGAAGTTACAATCCTGGCACACTGGCCATCATCTTTGCCATTCCCAGCAGCTGTTTTTTTCTATATAGGACAGAGCTGTTTGCCTGGGGAAGCCCAGCTCAGAGGTGGAGCCCCTTCCAGCCTTGGTAGAAGATAATGCCCTCTGGCAACAAACTCTCCTTTCCTGATGGTGATGGAGCAGGGTTAACCTGGCACCCTCCAGGACAGAACTCTGATTTGTGACTCTCAGCACAGAAATTTTGCAGTCCATTTAAAGATAAGCTCAAAATCCACCTAGCTCATGACAGATCAGAGCAATGATAATATTTAATTACTGCTGTCACCTGCTTTGACTTGTTCTTTACCTATGCAAAACTAAACATGTCTATGTTTTGCCTGAAATCCTCCAGCAGATATTATACATAGTGGCTTATTGAGCAATTTTCACATAATCATTTCCTCTTTTCAGTCTGGGGCTGTATCATTTTCAAAGGTGAAGCCAATCTGCTATTTGGGAGTCATCCAGGCATGAGAACTGTGATTTTTTACACTCCATGAGGTCTGATCCAAGCTCCATTAAAACTGTCTGGAAAACTCATTTTAGAGGGTCCCCACAAAATGTCCCTGATACTTCTTTGTATTTTGATGGCTTTAAAGTGGCACAGGTTTAAGTTTCAGAGCTGGCAAACAGTATATAGTACTCAATAATGTAAAGAGGTCAGTCTGGAAAGGATTAGAATGCAAAATCACAGAATCATTAAGGTCAGAAAAGATCTCTGAGATCATGAACCTGACACTACCAATGACCACTAAACCATGTCCCAAAGTGCCATGTCTACACATTTTTTTAACACCTTCCAGAGGTGGTAATTCCACTACTTTCCTGGGCAGCTTGTTTCAAGGCATTGGAAGGAGATACAAGGTTGTGAGGGAGGAGCCACTAAGGGTTTTTTTATTTGATTTGCTTTTTCTAGGCTATCAAAGAGTTTGAAGCAGAGAACCAAGGTGCCTCATTAAATGGCACTAAACATAGGAGACCAGCAGGAGAAGGAGAAGGAGGAAACCCATCCCTGGAGGAGTGAGTGGAAGAAGGGAGGTACACATTTCACACAACCACAGAATCACAGAGCTTTAGAGGTTGTAAGGGACCTCTAGAGATCGAGTCCAACCTCCCTGCCAAGGCAGGATCATTTCTTTCTTTATTTATGTCTCCTGCATCTATATCAGGGGTGTAGGAAGGATGTTGGTGTGGGTGGGTTATGATGGGAAGTGAATCATAGAATCATAGAATCATAGAATCATAGAATCATAGAATCATAGAATCATAGAATGGTAAGGTTGGAAGGGACCTCAAGGATCATCTAGTTCCAACCCCCTGCCATAGGCAGGGACACCTCCCACTAGAACAGGTCACTCAAGACCTCATCCAACCTGGCCTTGAACACCTCCAGGCAGGGAGCAGCCACAACCTCCCTGGGCAACCTGTGCCAGTGTCTCACCACCCTCACTGCAAACAACTTCCCCCTAACATCCAGTTTCAATCTCCCCTCTGCCAGTTCAAACCCATTGCTCTTTGTCCTGGCATTACAAGACCTTGTAAATAGTCCCTCCCCAGCCTTCCTGTGAGAACCAGTGAGTTCTGTCAATAAGTGAAATAAGTTATCTGGTGGTTGCAGAAAGTGCAAAGGTTAATTAAAACTGTAATTGCTGTAGCCTTAGCAAGCAGGTCACAGCTTTCAATCAAGTGAATGGCTGCAAGCAGGTTGTTTGTGTCCCTGCCCTTGGCTTGTGTGAACAGCTTACAGAAATGCCTGACTTGTGGATCCCATCAGGGGGACTCCTGTACAGATGATCTGGCTGCTCAAAGCAAGAATTGAAAGAAATTGGTCTCTGACCCACTGTAAAAGGATCATCATAAAGGGAACAGAGGGGAGCTGGGTCAACTGGCAGCGTGGTCCTTGCAGAAGGCTGCTCACTCCAGTTGTACAAAATGTTTCTTCTTCCTCTGAAGATTGGCCCTGGCCACAGGGAAGAAGGATGAAGCAGGAAGTGAAGGTGGGAATGCCAGAAGCACTGCTCCCTGGTTGTTTCTCTCTCAGTCCTTTGGACCTACAGCTACCAATAATTAAATGCTGCCTTGAGCAGACCTAATTTTCACAAGATCCATTGCTTCCCTTTTGTAGAGGTGAAGGTGGGGATGCCAGAAGCAGTGCTCCCTCGTTGTTTCTCTCTCAGTCCTTTGGACCTACAGCTACCAATAATTAAATGCTGCCTTGAGCAGACCTAATTTTCACAAGATCCATTGCTTCCCTCTCATAGAATCATTTAGGTTGGAAAAGACCTTTAGGATCTTCGAGTTCAATCCTTAACCCAGCACTGCCAAGTCCAACACTGAACTATGTCCCTCAGCACCACATCTACACATCTTTTAAATCCCTCCAGAGCTGTTCATTCAACTACTGCTGTGGGCAACCTATTCCAGTGCTTGACAAGCCTTGTGGTGAACAAATTTTGCCTAATGTCCAGTCTAAACCTCTTCTGGTGCTACCTGAGGTGACTTCCTATTGCCCTAAACACTCCCCACACTTAACAACACTGCAACATAAAATCTGGGTTTGTAGTTGCATTCCCATGGGATCCCACTCACCATCTCAGCCTTGAGCTTGTCTTTTATGGTTGCAAAATGCATTACTAGCAAGACATCATCACTTGGAGATCAAAACACCATCACTTGGAGATCAAGACACCATCACTTGGAGATCAAGACACCATCACTTGGAGAGGTGGTGATGGGAAAGATGTTGAAAAATCTCAGGTTGCTCTGGGCATTGAGGAACATTTCAACACGTGAAAATGTGAACTCTTCTTCCCTCTCACCTCCTAAACCATGCACTGTGCCTTACCAGCTGCATGCCAACTGGATCAGCCTGCTCTGAAGTCTGACCTTCTCAAAAATTAAAATGGTTCTGAAAAGTAAACAAACTTCACTGTTATTTGTCCATATCAGAAGTATTTTTGGCAGATTTAAGTGAAGATCTTCAGGTTTTTCCTTTCAGCAAAAAAAGGGGGGAAAAAAATTCTTAAAGTTACAATGTTGAGAGCCATTCAGAAAGGTCTAAAGTGCATTGAAGAAAGAAACAGGAAGCTTCTGGAGTGCATTTTCAAAATGAACTGAGCCCAGGCATTAGGGACTGTTAATTTTTTTCACTCATGGGCAGATAAAAACTAGAGGATTCCCATACAGGACATTGATTTTTTTCACTTGAAAGATACAAGGTAATGCATAAATGTTTGGTTGAAAGCCCCAAAGGTCTATAATTTAAGTGCACCAAAAAATTGTAGCAAACCACTGCACTTGGATGTGAGGCTGTAGGTACAGAAAAATTAAGGAAACATTTTGCAAATTTGAAGTTTAGAAGTAAGTGGGAAAGCACATATTAACTCTTGGGATGAGTATAAGCTGCAGTGTGGTTTTGATTAAATTCTGGAACATATTAAAAAATAAATTAATCCACTACTGCTAAAAAAGGGGGGAAAGACATACAGTGAAACAGTGCTTCTTATTTATTGCACCTCCATAAAAGTGACTGTTCTGAAGTGGTGAAATTTGATAACAGCCTCAACCTTTTTTACCAGCATACTATAATTATATTTTTGTTATAATTCCTTTTTCTGAGCAGCTGGCAATGAAAAATGTTGTTTCTAGCAAAATGGAAAGCTCCTTGATTGAACAGAATGGTTTGGAATAAAATGTTCCTCCCACAGCAGGTCATGAACCTTCCCTTGGGTCAAGGTCTAACCACAGCAAACAGTTGCTTAGACACCAAAGGGCATAAAGTACAATCAGGGGACCCAGTTTCTCCTTGTGAAAGATCCTTGGTCTCTATAGCATCCTAAGGGGTGGATGTCCAGAGGAGGGCCACAAAGATGCTGAGAGGGCTGCAGCAGCTCTGCTATGAAGACAGGCTACAGAGTTGGGGCTCTTCAGCCTGGAGAAGAGAAGGCTTCCAGGAGACCTTAGAGTAGCCTTCTAGAATCTGAAGGGGGCTACAGGAAGGCTGGGGAGGGACTATTGACAAGGTCTTGCAATGACAGGACAAGGGGCAATGGGTTTAAACTGGCAGAGGGGAGATTTAGACTGGATGTTACGAGGAAGTTCTTTACAGTGAGGGTGGTGAGACACTGGCACAGGTTGCCCAGGGAGGTTGTGGCTGCTCCCTCCCTGGAGGTGTTCAAGGCCAGGTTGGATGAGACCTTGAGTGACCTGTACTAGTGGGAGGTGTCCCTGTCTCTGGCAAGGGGTTGGAACTGGATGATCCTTGAGGTCCCTCCCAACCTTACCATTCTGTGATTCTATAAAAAAAACCCCAAAGCCCATCCGCAGCCTCTGTTTGCCTTGCAGATGTTACAGTATTCACAACAGGTCATTTACAACCCCCAAGTGAATGTCAAAGCTTTTGTTTGCATGCAGTGAGCACTCCACATCAGCAGAGCTGCCAAAAGCAATCTGTAAGGAGCTGGGAACGTCACTGACACCCAGCGCGGCGCTGGCACCAGGATCAATACCCACGTGGTGGCTTCCGTGGCTCCCTGCTTGCATTAGCGTCTCCCCCTGCCACTTGTCTTTGCTGTAAGCAGCAGCAGAGAAATGCAGATTGCTTTTGCAAGTCCTATCACAAGGCCTTTCTCCTTGGAGTGACAAAAAGACTCAATCGATATACTGTTTTCCCCCTGCCTGGTGAATGCTCTCTGTTCAATATTTAATATGCTCCTGGCAGCTGTGCAGCTGGCTTCCTCAGCCAGGGCACCACCAGGCTTCTTCCCCCTCCTCCCACCTCTCCTGCCTCAGGACAGCATCCACCAGCAATTCCCTGTGGATAAAGCTCTCTTTTGCTACCTGCTTTGGGTTCATCCATGCCCCTCATTTCCCTCAAACCCAGGCTGCTGTCAGATGAAGGGTGCTGGGCTGTTCACATGGGAACTTTCCTCACTGCCTTGTACAGAGGCTTCAGTAAGTGTTTTGTAGAATCATTAAGGTTGGAAAAGACCTCTGAGATCATTGGAGTGGCAGCAGAGGAGGGCAATGGGATGTGGAGGTGCTGGAGGCAGTGGAGAGGAGGGCAATGGGAGGTGGAGGTGCTGGAGGCAGTGGAGAGGAGGGCAATGGGAGGTGGAGGTGCTGGAGGCAGTGGAGAGGAGGGCAATGGGAGGTGGAGGTGCTGGAGGCAGTGGAGAGGAGGGCAATGGGAGGTGGAGGTGCTGGAGGCAGTGGAGAGGAGGGCAATGGGAGGTGGAGGTGCTGGAGGCAGTGGAGAGGAGGGCAATGGGAGGTGGAGGTGCTGGAGGCAGTGGAGAGGAGGGCAATGGGAGGTGGAGGTGCTGGAGGCAGTGGAGAGGAGGGCAATGGGAGGTGGAGGTGCTGGAGGCAGTGGAGAGGAGGGCAATGGGAGGTGGAGGTGCTGGAGGCAGTGGAGAGGAGGGCAATGGGAGGTGGAGGTGCTGGAGCGAGTGCAGAGGAGGGCAACAAAGATGAGGAAGGGCCTGGAGAATAAATCTGATGAGGAAAGACAGAGGGAGCTGGGGATGGTTAGTGTGAAACAGAGGAGGTTGAGGGCAGACCTCATAGCTGTCTGCAGCTACCTGAGAGGACCTTGCGGAGAGGCTGCTGCTGGTCTCTTCTCACAGGTAAATAGTGATAGAACGAGAGGGAATGGCCTCATGCTGAGACTGGGTAGGTTCAGACTGGACATTAGGAAATTTTTTTTCCCAGCAAGAGGGGTCAGGCATTGGAATGAGCTGCTCAGGGAGATGGTGGAGGCACCAACGCTGGATGTGTTTAAAAGTCACTTGGATGTGGTGCTTGAGGATATGGTTTAGGGTGAGTCTTGTGGAGTAGAATTATTGTTTGGACTTGGTGATCCTGGGGGTCTTTTCCAACCTGAATGTTTCTGTGATTCTGTGATCAAGTGCAGCCATCAACCCAACACCAGCATGCTCACTAAACCATGTCCCAAAGTGCCACGTTTTACAAGGCTGAAACTCCAGCTGTGCTCACCACGTGCCAGCTTCAGCAGCCAAACCTCCCTCAGACGTGATTGCTCCCGAGCCTGTATGCCAGCCTCTAACTGATGGGGTCAGGAGTCAAAGTGTGAAGATGGGAACAAATAGAATGAAAAAAGAAATTTAGAAGAAGAGGTTCTTGAGCCAGTTTGAATGCTGAGGCCAATGTCTCATGCAACTTCTGTACTGCTGTGGTCGCTAGGCAAAAATCCTGTTTACATAACTGGCTATGGATCAGGTCTTACATATTTGAAGGAAACAAAATACATTTTATGTGATCTTACTAAGTTCCTCAAGTACCTGAGCTGAGTTATTCCTCTAGTATTTTACTAATAATACCTCTGTATATATTTCTCAGAAAAATAATCAATGTCAATGCTGCCAAATATACCAACTATACACATTTATGAGAAAGATTTATGACAGGAATTACCTCTAAGAAATTATATGCAGACCCCCCAAGTGAACAGCAGAAAAGCACCAGAGTGCTCCAGAGTGCTCCAGAGTTCTTTAATTTTACTGAAATCAGTGAACTAACTGAGGGTTTGCAGCAGTGTAACTTAGCCAAATTCAATGCTCATAGAATCATAGAAGGGTAAGGTTGGAAGGGACCTCAAGGATCATCTAGTTCCAACCCCCTGCCATAGGCAGGGACACCTCCCACTACTACAGGTCACTCAGGGCCTCATCCAACCTGGCCTTGAACACCTCCAGGGAGGGAGCAGCCACATTCTCCCTGGGCAACCTGTGCCAGTGTCTCACCACCCTCACTGCAAACAACTTCCTCCTAACATCCAGTCTAAATCTCCCCTCTGCCAGTTCAAACCCATTGCCCCTTGTCCTGTCATTACAAGACCTTGTCAATAGTCCCTCCCCAGCCTTCCTGTAGCCCCCTTCAGATCCTGGAAGGCTACTCTAAGGTCTCCTGGAAGCCTTCTCTTCTCCATGCTGGAGAGCCCAACTCTTGTAGCCTGTCCTCAGAGCAGAGCTGCTGCAGCCCTTTGAGCATCTTGGTGGCCTCCTCTGGACCCGCTCCAACAGTTCCATGTCCTTCCTGTGCTGGGGGCTCCAGAACTGCACACAGGACTCCAGATGGGGTCTCATGCAGGCTGTGAAATTTTCTGCACTGCTTCAGAACAAAAGATGTTGTATTCTCTCAGCTACAAGGAAAATGTGTGCTCAAAAACTGGTTTTCTAGGGAGCCGCACATCTAACAGAGAAAACAACCTACCTGTCCACTCAGAGCTAGATACTAACCTGAAAGTCATAATTTCTCATTAATCCTCTGCTCAGCAACAGGGCTGGAAGTGTATGAGGATGGATTTATTGTCACTGATGAGATCTCAGCCACAGCATTGTCAGGGTTCAGGCAACAGATGGTTCTCCAAGGAGCTTCCCCTAAGATCACAGTATGTATAAGTAAACAGTGCTGTGTGTGTGGATCTGTTTATTCACACACATATGTACACACATCTCTCATTTAGTGCTACTCTGTTCTGTCATTTACGAGCCTCTGAGTTTTAAATGAACTGCAGGCTGGCAGTTGGATGGATAAAATGCACCTATGTGATTGCAGCAAATGTTTGCCTTTTTCTGGTACCCAAGGTGCCTGATACAGCAACCTTTGTCACTGATTTTCCTCCCCTTTGCTTACCTTTCTGGTAGGAGAGAGAAACTGCTTCTGACCTGCATAACTCTGCATGTCTTTTGAAATTCATAGAATGGTTTATGTTGAAAGAGACCTTGAAGATTGTCTAGTTCCAACCCAGGTAAGAACACCTTCAACTAGACCAGGTTGCTCAAGGTCTCATCCAACCTGGCATTTAACACTTCCAGGAAGGGGGCAGCCACAACCTCTCTGGGCAACCTGTTACAGACCCTCACTGTAAAGAGTTTCTCCCTAATATCCAGTCTAAGCCTACCCTGCTCAAGCTTAAAGCCATGCCCTCTTGTCTTGTAATGATAAGCCCTTGTAAGAAGTCCCTTCCTAACTTTCAGTGATGCTTCCAATCTAGTACCCAGCTGATAGCTACACCATTCTCCCACACTGATAGACTTAGGTTTCTCCATGCAAGTCAAGGCAGCATCTCATCCTGAGACCTGGAGATATATCCTCTGCTCTTGCCTGCTCTGACTCACCTGGGACCAGGCCAGACTGCTTCCCAGGTGTGGACAGATCTTCCCATGAGACCAGACAGGCAACCTCATATCCATTTAATTCTGCCCATAACTCAGCCCTCTGGGCTGCTGGCATTATCTCTCTGTGCTGTCAAAACTCCATGAATCTTTCCCCCAAAGTCTCAAGGCTATATTTTTCAATCTCTTTCCAAGCCTGCTTGTACTGTCTGCTACATTAATTCTCCTGTAAAAATGAATGACCTGTATGTTAAAAAACAGTTGAGCAACCATTCTCGTGCACAGCAATTATTTCTTATACTTTGAAGCCACCTACTCCAGCAGCTAAGACAGGTCATAGCTCTGTTGCTTTGGAGGACATGGGAGTAAGGCTACACCTCTGAGCTATTAGTATTCCTCTGCTCAATGTGTTGCACATGACTTCATCATATATAGGACATGCCACATCGCACATGTTATCCCTAGAAACATTCCAGGTCAGGTTGTTTGAGGCTCTGACCAACCTGATCTAGTTGAAAATATCCCTGCTCATTGCAGGGTGGTTGGAGAAGATGACCTTTGAAAGTCCCTTCTAANAATGGGTTTGAACTGGCAGAGGGAAGATTTAGACTGGATGTTAGGAGGAAGTTCTTTGCAGTGAGGGTGGTGAGACACTGGCACAGGTTGCCCAGGGAGGTTGTGGCTGCTCCCTCCCTGGAGGTGTTCAAGGCCAGGTTGGACGAGGCCTTGAGTGACCTGTGCTAGTGGGAGGTGTCCCTGCCTATGGCAGGGGGTTGGAAGTGGATGATCCTTGAGGTCTCCTTCCAACCTTACCATTCTATGATTCTATGGAATTCTAACATTCCATGATTCTATGATGGTCCATGCCCAGTGAGTGCCACACCACAGATTTCTGCCTTTCCCCCATCCCTGATATTAGGGCAATAGCACTTCCATGCAAATGGAAAATGCATCAAGGTGGTAAGATGAAGCTTCCTTACAATGGAGAACACTCCACAGCAATCATGGTATAATGGCCCTGGAGCTGTCACTTGGGAGATTCAGTTGCCAATTTGCAGCTGTCTATTATATTTGTATTTATGTAGCCTGATTAGTTTGGCTTCTGGGCACTTTCTCAGCAGTTTGGAAAGAACATTCCACTGTTCATGGAGAGACTTGGCATAGGTGCTGACACACAGACAGTATCATAGAATCACTAAGGCTGGAAAAGATCATCAAGTCTGACCAGCAACCCAATACAACCATGGCCGTGGGCCACGTCCCAAAGTTCCATGTCTAGATGTCATTTTTTACACCCTCAGGGCTGATGTATTCACCACTTCCCTCATTTTTCAGTCTTGGGCTTTGATGCTGAGGCTGTGACAACTGGGAAACATAGAGCTGGGTTTATAATTAAAATTTGCTTTTTTTACTTCCAACCATTATCACACATCAAGCACTGGATAACGTTGGGGTTTTTTGGGGGTATTGTTTCTGTTGGAAAGAACATTTCTCCTGGGTAATCAGCACTCTGCTATCACCTTTTTCTTCCTGTGATACAGTGCTCCTGATGTCACTCCAGCAAAAATGAATGCTGTGTGCCAGGGAACTGTAAATGTTTCCCAAGTCTTTTAGAGGGGAAGAAAATATCCCATTTTACATATCTCTGTCGAGCTCTTGATAGCCATCACCAAGCTAGAGAGAGAAATTCAGCAGCAGTATCAGAAGGGAAATAAAAGCATTCAATACAGAGAGTTACACATTTAATGTACTATCACTTGCTTCAGTGGAAGTAATGATTTTTCTAATCTCAGATAAAAGTGAATTCCGTCCTCTGCTATGTCATGGTCTCCTTTCATTGCTAGGAAACTTCCTGCAGCATTTTATCTTTTGGTTTAAATAATTTTCCCATAAGATAGACATGTAATAAATTCTCCTCTGAACACAGAAATAACAATGTGACCAGCATTCCTGCAAGTCCATCCAAAAGCTGCTCTCAGCCTGGCAAAACATCCTTAAGAGTTCTGAGTGCTTATTGACTTAGAGGGAGAGGATTTGGCCCCGCGATTATCCTTGGGTGGACATTTTCTGTCCACGTGGCAAAGCGCTTTTGAGTTTTCCCACAGTGTGGATATTCCAAGGTCTGCCACTCTTGGCAAACAACATATTTATTAACAAAACACTGTTTTCCAGGATAACATCCAGCACTTTGACCTTTCCCCTTCTCTCTTATGCAGTCATTTTTCATCTGTGTTTCCCCTCGCCAAGCCGAAGATGCTTGCATGGATTTTCTAATGCCATGTAACAACCACCTAGCACAACAGAAACTGCAGGCAATGAATTTCAGGCCTTTGGGAGTATAAAGGCATCTTCTCAATAAATAAACTAAAAATAAGAGACAGGTCACAAGAAGGCTCCAGAGGCAGTTGGAATCTGAAGCTGCAGAGAAATGCAGAGGGGAAGGGCCAGGGGGACACACTATGAAAACAGCCCATAGCTTTTTTTAATTCATATCACTCCTGGGTCAGATGGGAACTTCCCACAGATGGAGGTCTTTGATAAGCTGGCACCAAGGACAGTTTTTCTCTATAAAGCAGAAATCCAACAGTTTTCACATACCACCAACCAAGTCATGCCTGTGGAGTGATGTTGCAGACTAGATTATTTTTTTCCCCTTTGTTTATGCTTTCCTCCCCAGCCTCTCTCACACACCATGCTGACAGCCCAGTCCTTGGCACACAGACTGGCCAGACCCAGCTGCTCTTGGACACAGACACATCTCACAGCTTGGGATCCCTGCTTTGCCCCTGCCAAGAATTCCTTAGGGCTGATGGTAAGCGTTGCTGACCCAAGTGGCATGGAAAAGCCAGAAATGTCTGGGAGCACATTAATCTTTTGCCAGGAGGGACAAGGAGGCCCTGCCAAGTGTGTGTCGAGTTACAGACGTGGACCATCTTCTGCTGTGGTCCCATTGCTGCCAAGCAGGACAAAGCTGGATCTAAAGAGGCAGCTGTCATGGAACAGGAGTGCAGATGCTCTGGTGAAGATGACTGTGATGACAGATGGAAGGGAGGAAGCACGTTTTCCAGATTTCCAGCCTTTCTACCTCTTTGCTTTTTTTCACTTCTGAGCACTATTCACTTACTTTCCAGCTCCAGCCAGTCCAGAAGTAGGTAAGAAATATCTTCTGTTAGCCTTGCTCCAGAAGCAGAGCAGGGTGTCACAGGCAGTTGTTGGAACTTGTTTTACACTGAACTGGAAAGCCCCAAGTAAACCTGTCTGCAAACACTTTTTCCTGCATCTGTACACAACAGTAACAATGCCAGCCTCCATCTCACTGGAAAACTGCTGGGCCCTGCTCCCACAAGGGTAAAAAAAGCACATGAAAGCCACACTTGTATATACATTAAAAATAAATAACTAAAGGGCAAAAGTTGCTAGATACTGAAGTAATATTTCAACCAGGAAAACACTTCTCTGTTGAGTTTCTTTCTAGACTATGTCTCAGCTGCCACAGATCTATGAAATCCTACTCTCTACTTCATATTGATCAGTCCCTTTCCTGAATTTAGCTGATCCTGTCTTGAGAGGTAGGGTTGGACTGGATGATCTTGAGTTGTCACTTCCAACCCCTAGCATTCTGTGATTCTGTGAGGTCATGGGGCTGGACGGAGTGATCTTGAGTTGTCACTTCCAACCCCTAGCATTCTGTGATTCTGTGAGGTCATGGGGTTGGACTGGGTGATCTTGAGTTGTCACTTCCAACCCCTAGCATTCTGTGATTCTGTGAGGTCATGGGGTTGGACTGGGTGATCTTGAGTTGTNATCACAGAAACATTCAGGTTGGCAAAGCCCCTCAGGATCACCAAGTCCAACCAATATCCCTACTCTACAATGTGCACCCTAAACCATATCCTCAAGGACCGCATCCAAATGACCTTTACACACATCCAGGGTTGGTGACTCAATTACTTCCCTGGGCAGCTCATTCCAATGCCTGACCACTCTTGATGGGAAAAAAATTCTTCCTGCTATCTCTAGTCTAAACCTACCCAGTGGCAGCTGGAGGCCATTCCCTCTTGTTCTACCACTATTTATCTGTGAGAAGAGATCAGTACCAATCTATCCACAAGGTCCTTTCAGGTAGCTGTAGACAGCAATGAGGTCTCCCCTCAGCCTCCTCTTCTTCAAACTAACCATCCTCAGCTCCTTCAGTCACTCCTCATCAGATTTATTCTCCAGGCCCTTCCCCAGCTTTGTTGCCTTCCTCTGCACTGGCTCCAGCACCTTCACATCCCTCTTGTAATGAGTTGCCCAAAACTGAACACAACACTCGAGGTGTGCCTTCAGCAGAGCCAAGTACAAGAAATGCACTCACCAATAAGGGAGGTCACTCTTCACAGTGCATCATTTGATTTAATTCAGAACAGTAATATTTATTATCTCCCTGAAGTAGGAACTAAAGTAACAATCTTATCTGTAACCAGTAGTTATAATGTATAATAATCCTATTACCATAAATGATGACCAGTATCTACAACTGCTAAAAAAGATATTTTTTTCTGCATTAAGATTAAAGAATGTTGGAAAAATCACATATGGGAAAAGAAGAATCCTTTAAGATGTTAACTGTGCAGATCTGTAGGGTTAAAATGTGACAGGAAAACTGCAAATACCATCAGATGAAAGAGGGATGGTAAGAGTTGAAAACCATCCTGTGCTCTGATCCTTTTTAAGGTTGGTTGGTTTGTTTGTAAATCACACCTCATGCTTGACAATTTTAAAGACAAAAGCAGTGCTCAGGAAGGAAAAAAGCCTAGGCCAGGTAGCTGTGGCATTTGGGTCAACTTTAACATGTAGAGACCAACCTCCATTTCCCTTCTCTTGTGAAGAAACATCTGCACAGTACAAACACTGATTGAAATGGAAACAGCCACAGAGTAGACACAAACCTGCTTCTTTCCCCACACACTTATTTTGCTCTAACAAGAGTCATTACTACATTCTGATATTAGTGTAAGTAGTAGTTTGATTCTTGTGCCACATTATAGGGTGGTGAGACACTGGCACAGGTTGCCCAGGGAGGTTGTGGCTGCTCCCTCCCTGGAGGTGTTCAAGGCCAGGTTGGATGAGGCCTTGAGTGACCTGTGCTAGTGGGAGGTGTCCCTGCCTATGGCAGGGGTTTGGAACTGGATGATCCTTGAGGTCTCTTCGAACCTTACCATTCTATGATTCCCTGATTCTATATAATTTGAGAATGTTATTAGAAGGTGGAGAACAGAATTTGGAATCCTCATCTGGAGTCCTGTGTACAGTTCTGGAGCCCCCAGCACAGGAAGGACATGGAACTGTTGGAGTGGGTCCAGAGGAGGCCACGAAGATGCTCAAAGGGCTGCAGCAGCTCTGCTCTGAGGACAGGCTGAGAGAGTTGGGGATCTGCAGCCTGCAGAAGGCTTCCAGGAGACCTTGGAGTAGCCTTCCACTATCTGAAGGGGGCCTACAGGAAGGCTGGGGAGGGACTATTGACAATGTCTTGCAATGACAGGACAAGGGGCAGTGGGTTTGAGCTGGCAGAGGGGAGATTTAGATTGGATGTTAGGAGGAAGTTCATTGCAGTGAGGGTGGTGAGACACTGGCAGAGGTTGCCCAGGGAGGTTGTGGCTGCTCCCTCCCTGGAGGTGTTCAAGGCCAGGTTGGACGAAGACTTGAGTGACCTGTGCTAGTGGGAGGTGTCCCTGCCTATGGCAGGGGGTTGGAACTAGATGATCCTTGAGGTCCCTTCCAACCTTGTCATTCTATGATTCTCTGATTCTGTGATCTGCTGGCAAAATTAATACTGATCAATGCTAATATTGCTTTATGTGCTTTGGAGGCTTAGGTGCTGTTTCCTTTGCTGTTTTGTCTCTGATACATGGCTATGTGTGGCATTCACAGTCCTGAGAGTCAAGCAGTTCATTATTTAGTTACATACAAAAGCTACTTCTTCATCGGTGTAATTCTGGGATGAGCTACACACATAGAAATGCAGGAAAGCTCTGGAGAAAATGTAAATAGAGCTCAGTACAGCAACATATATCTATACCATTATCTATACCAGCAATATCTGTGTGGTTTGATTTTAAGAATTGGGAAAAAACACATAACAGAGGAGGAAGTCATGTTACAAAAAAAAGGGAGAAGAGTATTTTAATTAACCACCCAAGGTGGACTGTATTAATATTTCTTATATAATAAAAAGAACTCTCTAACGTTTGCCTAAGTATTAGTAGATATCAGTCAGAAGCAAAAAGATATTTCTCAGCTGAACTGTGTGAGCATCAAGTTACTTTCCTGAGAAGCCAACACCCTCCTGATGTGCCTGGGCAGCAGATACATGTTGACGCCCTTCTTTGGCAAAGTGTTCAATCTCATTTCTCCTGGCAAAGCAGTGGTTGATGTGGCCTGAGAAAACACTTTCAGATGTTCTGGTTTGACCTTTTCTAAGGGTCTTTCCTGTTGCCTGGGCTCCCAGGCAAAATAAGACTTTATGGTTTCAGTGAACTCTGCAAAACAAGATTTTATGGCTGGTCTTTTGTGAATATTTCACAAGCACCTGATTTTCTGAAAGGCTGAACAGGTGAAGGTTGAGACTCTTCTACAGTGATGTAATGGTTGATCAGTGTTAACCTGATTGAAGATAAACAGCACCCAAAGGAGCAGAAATGGAAGATGAGGTCCCAAGAGGCACAGTTGCAGTTTGCCAGCTGTAGCCTTCCTCCTACTGGGATGTGGAGGCTTTGCTTCCATCTACTGAGGAGCCATCTGATTTTGGTTTTGCACAGGCAGAACCTCAGCATTTTCTAGCACCCAAACTGCAGGGCATTTGAGAGATGCTGAGCAGCCAACTGTCACAGAGCAGTGGGTGAGGAATTGATCCTGAAGATGTATGATGCATCTTTCAGTCTCTTTTGGTCTGTTTAATCATAATGCTCACTACTAGAACAATTGGTCTCTAGCTCCTCTTTCATTACATTTTACTTTCCTTGGAAACCATAATGAACCTTTGGGCTTTTTACTTGCCCTCCAATCTTTAAGTCAGCTGCTCTTCTCCCAGGCAGCTGTAGCCACAGAGAACACCTTGCAGGCACTGCTGTGTCAAAGGCATTCGAGTGTGAAGCAAAATAATTACATGGGGCTGCAATGGCTTTCAAAGAGGTTTGCTGATCTATCCACAACTATTAGAGAGCCTCTGAGTGTTGTCCAACCACTTGCAAGCAGGGAAAGTCTATTCAGAGGGCAAGCTTCGGACTGTTACCCAGCAGAAGACTCATTTTCCTCCCAAGTATTGTTCTCATTGTTTTCCGAGGAGGAAGGGGATGAGGGATGGCAGGAAGCCAACATTTGAAGCTGGTCAGAGAAGGGAAGAGAAAGGTCTGGCTCAGGAGTGCAGTTTTAATTATTTACTTCTGCTTTTTCATTTCAGCTTGCTCTTTTCAGGGCACAAAAGTAGCTGGGCATATCCATTATGGCAAGGAGATGCTGGGGGGAGCTGCAACAGAGCAGGTCAGGGCTGACACACAATAATCTGCACCCAAACTGCTGGAGCGGGTCTAGGAGGACAACCACCAGCACCACCTGCTCCAGACCCCTCCAGGTTTCTTCTCTTAACCTCTCCCTGACATCTTCATTGAATCATAGAATGTTTTGGATTGGAAGGATCCTTTAAAGGTCATTTAGTCCAACCTGCAGGAAGCAGAGACTAGATCTGGTGCCTTGTCCAACCTGACCTGGAATAGTTTCAGGGATAAGACTTCTTCCACCTCTCTGGGCAACCTGTGCCAGTGTTTCACTATCCTCACTGTAAAAATTCTTTCCTTCTATCTAACCTGAATGTCCCCTTCTTTTAGTTTGAAATCATCATCCCTTGTCCTGCTGAAATAGTCCCTGCTGAAAAGGTTGTTCTCATTGTTAAAAAGATTGTCCCCATCACATACTCCACAGTGTTCCAGTCCAAATGTAGCCCACATATTCCTACCATATCTGGTACCAGCAGATTTCTTCAGCAGACATTTAGGTACCACAAGCTTCCTGAGCACTGGGGATGCTGCAGAGAGGAGACTGTCGCACCAGCCAGGGGGATGTGCCCATCCTCCCACGAGTGCAGAGGGCCCCTCCCCGTGCCTGCCTGTTGCCAATGTGTCATGGTTAATGAGTGTTTTACTGTGGCTCTGCACATGTAAACAGGGTCCCCTCGGTATGGTGGGATCAAAGCACTTGAGGCTGCCAGCGTAATTGCAGCTCTGCTGGTCCAGACAAGGAGACAATTTAACCTGCAGCTAATTTTGCAACAAAGCTTTTGCTTTATCCCCTTGCCCCCCAAAACGAGGGAACTCTTGTATGTAGCTAATGAAAGATGGTGGAAGAAAGGGCTCCTAATAGGGCTAATTAACAAGTGGGGCTGAAAAAAGAATGTCATGTGCTATAAATCAAGTGAAATACAGCTCTAAAGCAGAGACTATTAATTACATGCTTGAACTGAACTGTGTACGTTACTCATCTGTGGGGCAAGTACAACTGCTCACCAAACTCCTACTGAATACAAACACAAGCTAAATCTAACCCCGAGGATAAAAAGAGGAGTTTGGTGAAAAGGATGATGCAAGGAGCCAAGTGTCAGCCACTAGAAAGGAGCAAGGTGCCCACAATGTCCATTAGGTGGAATTTAGTGTCTTGAAGCGTAAACCTTAGAGGTGTGTGTATGCAGATGGAGATGGGTTAGATACATGGGGAGAATGTAGTTATATAGCCACACTTCTAGCTTACATAGATATTTGCAAATACATAGGCATAAAAATATAGATGGTTTTTATTATACTACAGCCAAAGCAGCAGTGAGTTCACCACTGCTTTACCGTGCAGCTTTGGTGTGAACTTCCCTTTTGAGCCTGTGCAGGAAATTCAGGGAGAGTGAATAACACCTTCCTTGAGTGATTAATAAAACTCTTCTGTGTATGCCCTGATAAATGAGCTCTTGTTGAGGATTTCCATGAGATTTTGCTTTAGCCAGCTTGTGCAGACTGCGTTATGAGTACCTCACCAGTCAATGCCTTGCTGTGCAAGAGGAGGGCAGGACAACATTTTCCCAGAGTGTTCTAATTCCCCACCTCATTTCAGCCACCAATATTTCATGACCTGGTGCATGCCAGTATCTCCTTTCAGTAGCATTTTTATCTAACACCCATATGGGAAAGAAAATTGCTAATGAAGTTTGCATTTTTGTCCCAAATCATGAATTTTGGCAATGACTGAAAACACTATAACTGGATTCTGTGCACTAATCAGCTATTCAAGGAGATATGAAGAGTGGAATGCTTCCCTGAGAAGAATCCTAGGCTGGAAAGGCAGGATAAGCATCTCTCTGCATATAGATATAGTACTGACCTGTCCCAGAGAGGAAGCTCAGCCAGCAGATGTTGCAGAATCTGACTTGTTTTATTCATTGACCTTTGCAGAGATGCTGCTTTTTGTCCTGTGGATAAAAGCACCATGGCATTAAGTATAGATAATGGTGATTCTAGGATAAATTCTGCTGGGTTTTATGTGACTTTTTTAGAAATAGCTGTGTGTGAATTATTCCTCTCCTTTCAGGACTTCAGTATGAGACTGTCAGAAGAAGGACTAGCACTAGTACTAGTACTCTCCAACCTGATCTCCTTCTATGATCAGGTGACCCGCCCGGTGGATGTGGGGAGGCCTGTGGATGTGGTCTACCTGGACTTCAGCAGGGACTTTGACACTGTCCCCCACAGCAAACTGCTGGCTAAGCTGTCAGCTCGTGGCTTGGATGGCAACACTCTGCTGGGTTAGGAACTGGCTGGAGGGCCAAGCCCAGAGAGTGATGGTGAATGGTGCCACATCCAGCTGGAGGCCGCTCACTAGCCCTGCCCCCAGGGATCAGTACTGGGCCCCATCCTCTTTAACATCTTCACCGATGATCTGGATGAGGGCATCGAGTCAGTCACCAACAAGTGTGCAGATGACACCAAGCTGGGGGCAGATGTTGGTGGGTTGGAGGGCAGAAGGGCTCTGCAGCAGGACCTCGAGCGCCTGGACAGATGGGCAGAGTCCAAGGGGATGGCTTTCAACAAATCCAAGTGCTGGGGGCTGCACTTTGGCCACAACAACCCCATGCAGAGCTACAGGCTGGGGTCAGAGTGGCTGGAGAGCAGCCAAACAGAAAGGGATCTGGGGGTGCTGATTGACACCCGCCTAAACATGAGCCAGCAGTGTGCCCAGGTGGCCAAGAAGGCCAATGGCATCCTGGCCTGCATCAGGAATAGTGTGGCCAGCAGGAGCAGGGAGGTCATTCTCCCCCTGTACTCTGCACTGGTTAGGCCACACCTTGAGTACTGTGTCCAGTTCTGGGCCCCTCAATTTAAGAAGGACATTGAGGTGCTTGAGCGTGTCCAGAGAAGGGCAACGAGGCTGGTGAGAGGCCTCGAGCACAAGCCCTATGAGGAGAGGCTGAGGGAGCTGGGATTGTTTAGCCTGGTGAAGAGGAGGCTCAGGGGAGACCTTCTTGCTGTCTACAACTACCTGAAGGGTGGTTGTGGCCAGCAGGAGGTTGCTTTCTTCTCTCAGGCAACCAGCACCAGAACAAGAGGACACAGTCTCAAGCTGTGCCAGGGGAAGTTTAGGCTGGAGGTGAGGAGAAAGTTCTTCACTGAGAGAGTCATTCCCCACTGGAATGGGCTGCCCAGGGAGGTGGTGGAGTCACCGTCCCTGGAGGTGTTCAAGGCAGGTTTGGACGTGGCACTTGGTGCCATGGTCTGGTCTTGAGGTCTGTGGTAATGGGTTGGACTTGATGATCTTTGAGGTCTCTTCCAACCTTGGTGATACTGTGATACTAGTGGGAGGTGTCCCTGCCTATGGCAGGGGGTTGGAACTAGATGATCCTTGAGGTCCCTTCCAACCTTACCATTCTATGATTCTATGAATTGATATTCAATGGTATCCCCATGGATCTTTTCAGACTATGCAGTTGCTCTGCAAGGATTGTAAAGCACAGGAGCCTGTTCTCATTTGTCATGATGAGATGTCTCTTACCTTTCTCACTTTCATTGGATGTTTTGAACAAAGTCAAGTTCTTCATGAGCTTTCTAAGCCTTGGAGCTCCCATTGATGTCCATCACTTGCTAACAGTTGAAGATAAAGAGGTGGTACATCTCTTTCCACCTATGTTTGGAAGTTGCTGGGTAATTCCTAACCCAGGCAATTGCTGAAAGGTCATATGTTGATGTTTTGTACCTCCAAATGATATGGACCTAAAGTCTAAACCCTTCAGCTTCTTCTCTTTCCAAGATGCCATCAAGCTGTTGTTCCTATTTTCTGTCTCCTTTTCTCCTGATCTATTTAAGAAGAGAAAATCCCAATCAAGATGTTGGGAAAATAGAAATTGAGCTGATGGTATAGTAAGTTTCCTGTCAACATGCTGCTGAATTTGATCAATAGACAAGTATGAGGAATCTAAAAGGGTACTCAGAGGGCTCATTCTGGTCCCACACAGATATACTTGGCAGAGCTGCAGTCCTACTGACAAAAGGAAAATGCCTTCTGGGTATACACTGATTCTATTCAGCCTTGCCCCATGACTAAATGATCACAGAGCCATCCAGTGGGCCATAATGGAACACTTCTTACAGCTGGATCAGAACAAAAAGTGTGGAAAACCGTGTGGGATCACACACCTTCTTAGCTGTATCCCAACTTCTACTGCCAAAACCCTTCCCAAGCACTGTGGAGCATGCCTTGTTGCATCACTTCTCTTCCTCAGACTTTCTGAAACTCATGGAAGGGTCAAAAATGCTTGAGCTAAAAAATGTAACCAATTTTTAAAATCTAGGAAAATACAAAATAAGGCAATTTCTTAAATGTTGCCTTTTGTTTGGAAGGTTTCTCTCTTTCTTGATGTTGAGTGAGTGCTCAAAGTGATTTCAGATTTCATCTTAGTTAAACTAGTCTCAGTGTCTGATGGGTAAGCTTCAAAGTGTAGCATAGTGTTGGAAGAGGTATCTGGTACATTTGGCAGGAATGAAGCAGTTAATGTTTTATCAGCTTGAAGTTAATGATGTACACACTATTAGTGCTTCTGCCTGTGTTCCCTGGAAATGTCTGGTTTGGTACTGTGAAGCTAACTCTCTTAATTCAAGTGCCAAGAAAAGTAGCTGAATGTTCTTCCAGTAAGTTTTAGTGATAAGCAAATGGGGAAAAGCAACAAAAGACTGAGAAAGGAAATTGCAGGAGTCAGTGGAAAGTGTTCCCTCTGTCCCCTTATTTTTTTATGGCAAGGAAGGGAGAGTATGGAGCTAAATAAGCCTCAATTGAGCTTAAACTCTTCCTTCCCAGAGCTCTTCGGATGAAGTTGTAGGTGTCTCACTGAAAGGATGACCATGCTGCAGTGACAAACACTGAAAGGATGACCATGCTGCAGTGACAAACAACCTCCAGAAATGGTTCTATGAGCAGTGCCTGTGAAGGTTACTGCTTTGTCTATTGTAAATGCAAAACTTCCCATGTCATTGGTGGGACAGCTGCAAAATGCACACATTACCACAGAATCACAGAAACATGCAGGTTGGCAAAGCCCCTCAGGATCATCAAGTCCAATCTAGGACCCTACTCTACAAGATTCACCTTAAACCACAGCCCTAAGCACCACATCCAAACGACCTTTAAGCACATCCAGGGTGGGTGACTCCACCACCTCCTTGGGCAGCTCATTCCTTATAGATGTTCCAGTAAAGTTAATTGGGAACAGAGGGCAAGGTGAAAAGGTGACCATAGCCAAGTTTCCATGTTGGTGTTGTTCTTTCACTTGAAGTGAATAGTCTTGTAAGGTTTGTGTTAAGAGTTTTATTTCTGGGCACTAGATGTAAGGGCACCCAGAAGTCTGAATTCTGATTGAATCATTTTGGCTTAGTGGAATCTGTGAATGCATATTGCTCAAATGTACTTTTTTTTTTTCTCCCTACAGGGTAGATGGAAATTCAAATCTTCATTTACATGCTGAATCAAAGTGCAGATCAGAATGAATGACTGATGAGATCCTGTACTTATTTACTGAGCTACTTATTCAGCCATCAGACGCACAGTATCCAAAATTAACTGTGCCACTCTAATCTCAAGATCACTTGATAAGACAGTCAGAGTCCTGGGAGTTATTTCTCTTGCTGAATCACACATGTAACTCCCACCTTCTGTAAATTTACTTTTTGCACAGGCTGTGAGTCTGTTTTGACTGTAGTTAAATAGAAATGGTGACCCTCACTTGGTATGAAAACCCTGACGCAAAGGAAGACTGCTGACCGTGCTCAAAATGAATATTTGCTGATTCCTGAACCAGCCCACTGATATGAAAACCCAGCAGGTATGATAAGGAATGTGAGCCCTTCCCTGAAACCTCTGCAATGGCAAACCTCCAGTCAGGTGGTTTAGGGACATACTTGAAAAAGATGGAAAGCAGAAGTCATCATTTGCTTGACTCCAGAGAGGTTCCATTGAAGTCCTGGGAGAGACATTTTTTTTTCCTGGAGGTGTATAGGAGGTGTACAGGAGGTGTATAGGTGGGAAGGGCTATTTACAAGGTCTTGCAACAACAGGACAAGGGGAATGGGTTTAAACTGGCAGAGGGGAGATTTAGACTGGATGTTAGGAGGAAGGTGTTTGCAGTGAGGGTGGTGAGGCACTGGCACAGGTTGCCCAGGGAGGTTGTGGCTGCTCCCTCCCTGGAGGTGTTCAAGGTCAGGTTGGATGAGGCCTTGAGTGACCAGTACTAGTGGGAGGTGTCCCTGCCTATGGCAGGGGGTTGGAACTGGATGATCCTTGAGGTCACTTCCAACCTTACCATTCTATGATTCTATAGGGGGTTTCTCCTTGGATTGAAGACACTGGTATCTTCATATGGACATTACTGATTTTCTCTGCTCTTAAGCTGGCTGTGCACCCAGCAGTAGGCAAGCTGAGGACAGAGGAACTGCAATGTTCCCATCTTTAGTGTACATTTGAGAGCTGCTGGAATATTTATGTTGCTGTGACAAACCTATGCCACAGCTAGTGGAGAAGCAAGCCTGAACTGCAGGAAGCATTATGTGCTGTTATCATTTTACAAAATGGGGTGGCTAATGATTTCCTGTGAGCAATCACAAGAGCTTCTTAATCTTCTAGGCTGCATCACAACTAAGTTTCCTGCACTTGCTACTTTACACTGATGCACTCTGCTTGGTAATTACTGCCTGCTTCTCTGAGGTGCACAGCAACCACTGAGCACTTCTGTGCTGACTTCTGTGGAAAATCAAGGCATTAAGCAACCAGCAGAACTGTGCTGTCCCACCTTATGCCTGTTACAACAGCGATGCCTCACTGGTGCAGAGTGCCACTTTCAGGGCAAAACAAACAAACAGCAATGTAATAAACCATTAATAACTCAATAGGCCACAACTGATCTTGTGAGTAGCTTCTGTTTGCACTGACAGACCCATTTGGAGGGGCCCAGCTGGGCTGTTAGGGAGTGCTGAACATGGGAGCTGGCAAGTCACGTTGAGCTTTCAATGTCACCATCATCAAGATGCATCCTGGAGACAAGATCAGTGCTGCTGTCATCTCCCAACTCAGAAAGGAGCTTCAGTGCTGAGTTTGTGTCTCTGTACTTGATGAGCCCACCAAGCCAGGCTAACTCTTAAAATCAGCTGGCAATGAGGGAGGAAGCCTTGGGGCAGCTGTTAGCAAGGCAGAACAAATCTTCATGCGTACATTTCCCCTTGGTCTATGGACAGTAGAGCAATTGTCTCACATTTAATTGTGTGACACACATGGCTAACAAGCAGTACTCTATTTAAAGAAACAATCCCCTTCCCAGAAGCTGCTGTATCACTGAACAAATATCCAGAGGGAGAATATTTTTCTTTCTTTTCCCTTCCTTTTCATTCCTGTCTAATCAGAAGCACTGCAGATTCAGCCATCTATATAAGCACGCCTCCAAAAGGAATTTGATTTATTTTTGAGAAGTGAATGTGTGAGTTTTATTATGCATGGCAGGTATGGTTGGAATCCAAGTATGAAAATTGTATTTTCCACTACAGACCCTTGGGTAATGAATTACAGGGCGAGACAAACATATCTACCATTGAAAAATGCCACAAAATGAAGGCTTTTCCCAAGAAAGCAAACTCTAGGAGAGCAGACAGTTGGTTGTTTGGGGTTTTTTTTCTGTTAGTACCTCTATTATTTAGTGATATTTACATCCTTTTGTCTATTAAGGAAGGAGGTGTCTGTGTCAGAATAGAAATTAAATTTGGGTCTGTTTCATCTGCATGGCATCCTCAGCCTCTGCTCTTTTGATTGTCTCGTTTTACCATTCCCTGGCTGCATCATAGAAACCACAGTGTGGAAGGGAAAAAAAATGCAGGCTTGGGACTCATCTGGGAGTAGAGTCAGGATGAAAGGAGACTATTTAGAGCAAGAAATCAATATATAGGGAGGTTTTCTGACTGGTTCATTATTCGTATATATACATATATATACATATATATATCTATACATATGTACATATACATTATATATATACACATATGTGTGTGTGTGTGTGTCTGTGTATATATATATATATATATATATATATGTATATGCATATGTCCCTCAGTTTTTTATGTTAGTTACAGCAGCCTGAGCTGGTGCTACCTTTCAAAGTATCACCTTGCTCTTAATCATTAACATCCCTCAGCAGAAACCCTCAACTTTAGCAGTAAGCTCATACAGTAACACATATAGTAGAGAGCCAACAGTATTATCAGGCTGGTAGATCTTTGGTTTATGTTCCACATTGAACCATAAAATCATAGAATCATAGAATGGTAAGGTTGGAAGGGACCTCAAAGATCATCCAGTTCCAAACCCCTGCCACAGGCAGGGACACCTCCCACTAGTACAGGTCACTCAAGGCCTCCTCCAACCTGGCCTTGAACACCTCCAGGGAGGGAGCAGACACAACCTCCCTGGGCAGCCTGTGAAGGCTGTGNCATTTCCCCTTGGTCTATGGACAGTAGAGCAATTGTCTCACATTTAATTGTGTGACACACATGGCTAACAAGCAGTACTCTATTTAAAGAAACAATCCCCTTCCCAGAAGCTGCTGTATCACTGAACAAATATCCAGAGGGAGAATATTTTTCTTTCTTTTCCCTTCCTTTTCATTCCTGTCTAATCAGAAGCACTGCAGATTCAGCCATCTATATAAGCACGCCTCCAAAAGGAATTTGATTTATTTTTGAGAAGTGAATGTGTGAGTTTTATTATGCATGGCAGGTATGGTTGGAATCCAAGTATGAAAATTGTATTTTCCACTACAGACCCTTGGGTAATGAATTACAGGGCGAGACAAACATATCTACCATTGAAAAATGCCACAAAATGAAGGCTTTTCCCAAGAAAGCAAACTCTAGGAGAGCAGACAGTTGGTTGTTTGGGGTTTTTTTTCTGTTAGTACCTCTATTATTTAGTGATATTTACATCCTTTTGTCTATTAAGGAAGGAGGTGTCTGTGTCAGAATAGAAATTAAATTTGGGTCTGTTTCATCTGCATGGCATCCTCAGCCTCTGCTCTTTTGATTGTCTCGTTTTACCATTCCCTGGCTGCATCATAGAAACCACAGTGTGGAAGGGAAAAAAAATGCAGGCTTGGGACTCATCTGGGAGTAGAGTCAGGATGAAAGGAGACTATTTAGAGCAAGAAATCAATATATAGGGAGGTTTTCTGACTGGTTCATTATTCNACCTCCCTGGGCAGCCTGTGAAGGCTGTGAAGATGGAAATAAATAAATTAAATTACACTTGCTAAATTGCATCTTTCCATATTAATACGCCAGTTAGCTTTAGAAATGGAATAAATGAAGAACAGGTAAGGGATGAGTGGAAGCTGAGACCACACTGTGAGATATTAGACTCGAGACTCAGTATGTAAATAAGAGAATTACCAGCTGAATCCTCCACTTTTCCTCTTGTTCAAATAATCTCCACACTCAGGCTGTTACCAAGGAAAGAGGAATGAACCAGGATTTACCATCATAACTACTTGTCCCTCTCTATGCATCTATATTGCAGAGAGCTCTGAAATAAATCCTAGGTTGAATTCAATCTGATAGTGCCAGCTATAAAAACGTATGGCCTATCTTACCTTCACCATCAAGCAGCCTGGGTTCTTAGCTTTGACCTCAGCAGCAGCTTTTGGATTCTCTCTTGAGGAAAACAGCAGTGGACTTCAAAATCATGACAACTCTTACAGAATTCTTCATCACTAACACTTACCTTTTTGGTGGTCTGCAGCAATAAGACAAGGAGCAACAGGAACAAACTGGAACACAGAAGGTTTCGGCTCAACATGGAGAGAAACTTCTCTACAGTGAGGGTGACAGAGCCCTGGAGCAGGTTGCCCAGAGAGGCTGTGGAGTCTCCTTCTCTGGAGACTTTCCAAACCCACCTGGATGCATTCCTGTGCAAACTACCCTGGGTGGCAGGGGGTTGGACTCGATGCTCTCTAAAGGTCCTTTCCAACCTCTAAGGTTCTGTGATTCTGTGAAAAGAATAAGCAGACATAAAATAAGCCCTAGTTAATGAACTATGATGCCTATGATGGCTTATGCCATAGTTCACAATGAACTATGAACTATGATGAACTATGAATAAATGATGCCTTTCATGTGAGAAGCAAAATGTCTTTGTTTGAGCAAGACAGTTGCTCCTTTACCTCTTCCAGAAGGGGTAAAAGAAAAACACTCACATAGAGGATTGATGGAACTGGAAAGTTTAGATGGAAAGGCAATTTACAGCTATGTGCAACAGTACAAAGCAAATAAAATATACAAAATCCAGAGTCCACCTTGCCCACGGTGCTCCAACAACCTCCTTAGACCAAAGCTTCACACAAACCTCCCTCTAATTCAGGCCAACAAACCCAGGCCTCCAATGCTCCCCCACCAGCTCCACCATGCCTCTCTACTCTCTATACTACGTCAGTGTGGCACAGCTAAAATTAGCCCTGGCAGCTGCGGGCCCCTGTTAGGTTGCTCCAGGCCATAAGTGACAGCACTGTCAGGGCTGAAATCAGGCAAAGGACAGAACAGCCTGCACATCCTGGAGCTGGGAGGGAGGGAAAAGGGAACAGACTGAGTCTGCAGCCACTTGTCATAGAATCATAGAATCACCCAGGTTGGAAGAGACCTTCAAGCTCATCCAGCCCAACCTATCACCCAGCCCTCGCCAATCAATCAGACCATGGCACTAAGTGCCCCATCCAGGCTTTGCTTGAATCCTTCCAGCACCTCCCTGGGCAGCCCATTCCAATGCCAATCACTCTCTCTGGCAAGAACTTCCTCCTAACATCCAGCCTAGACCTCCCCTGGCACAACTTGAGACTGTGGCCCCTCGTTCTGGTGCTGGTTGCCTGGGAGAAGAGCCCAACCCGACCTGGCTACAACCTCCCTGCAGGTAGCGGTAGACAGCAATGAGGTCTGCCCTGAGCCTCCTCTTTTATAGGGATGAAGGACTTAGAGGAATGAAATACAATTTCTGGTCCCCCTCCTGGACCTCTCCAGCCTCTGAACACCTTTAACTTGGTGGTTCTTAAAGGCACCCAGCCTCAAACTACAACACTCAAAGACATAACCTTTCTTTTTTTTTTTTGTTTTTTCCTTATAGAAAATGTAAAGAAATTATCAGAATGTACTGAAATGTATAGAGACAATACTAGACTACATGGAAGTTTAACATCCCTCTTCAAATATATCTATTTTAGTTGTGTCAGCAGGGGGACAGCAATATCTAACTTGATGTGTGCATGTCTGGTACTCTCCATCCTCTAGCAGTAACTACTGTATAATATATTCTATAATCTCCTCTTCTCTTCTCTTTTTTTTCTTTTCTCTTCTCTTCTCTTCTCTGCTCTTCTCTTCTCTTCTCTTCTCTGCTCTTCTCTTCTCTTCTCTTCTCTGCTCTTCTCTTCTCTTCTCTTCTCTGCTCTTCTCTTCTCTTCTCTTCTCTGCTCTTCTCTTCTCTTCTCTTCTCTGCTCTTCTCTTCTCTTCTCTTCTCTGCTCTTCTCTTCTCTTCTCTTCTCGTCTCTTCTCTTCTCTTCTCTTTTTTTTTTTCTCTTCTCTTTTATCTCTTCTCTTCTCTTTTCTCCTCGTCTCATCTCTTCTTCCCTTCCCTTCCCTAGAGCTTTTTTATCATTCAGAGGAAGTGAGTAAGTTAGTCAGAGCCGAGTTTCATGCTGTAGTGATATTCCCAAAACCCATCCCAAAAAGCAGAGTTAAGGCTGACATTTTTTTCCAGGCCTTGGCTACTCTGTCTCAAAATGTGTCTCAGTTTTTTTCTAACTAGGGCTAAACACTCAGCAGTGTAATTATCTGTAGCTACTGAACATGCAGTGGTTAAAGCAGGGGGTTCTCAGCAGGCTCTGGTGCTCAAGCCCCTCATGCTGATTGTGGGAGTTTCAAAAGAAGCCATACAAAATAGACATTAAGGTAAAATTGGGCATTGTTTGAAGGTGACCATAGAGAGACTGATTCCATTATGTGCACAGAGTAACTCCCTGATCTTAGCTGTTTGCTTTTCTTTTCCATTTTGGAACAATCAGCACTAGTTTTTGTTTAATTGTCATCATACTTTGCTTTGCTTTGGTTTTGGTCTCTTTTTGGTCTTTTTCTGTTGGCATTGATCTCCTTTTCATTTCCATTCAAATCCAAAGGATAATTACAGTCATATATGATATTAATGATATTAAGAGATTAAAAAAAAATGAATGTTTAACATTAGCTGAAAGGACTTTGTCAAATATTCATCTTGATTGTAAACCCAGGATTTTTAATTTCTACTTTGTGCTTTCAGATTTTCCTGTAGGGGATCAGAGAACTTGGCACTGTTTTAAAGCATTTTTTAATTTCTGCTTTCCAGGGCAATAGCTATGGTTCAGTAACTTCTTTTTCATTTGATTTACCAATTGCAACAAAATATTGCATGACATCTAACCAGAAACAGGGAGACACTTTTAATATTTAACTTTTCAGAAATCCAAATACTTTCAAGTACTCAAAAAATGGACTGGGAAAGCTTTAGCAACGTTTTGTGGAAAATGAAGAACAGAAGTCTGATAATTCCTTTTTTTTTTTTTTTTTGTTTTTGTTAATCCCTGGATTTCTGCCTGGATGCTTTTTCCTGTGAAGCATCCTCATTTGCCCTCTCATTTGGAAGATCAGCTCAACACAGAAGAGGTGACATGGAACAGGGATCTCAACGTAAATAGCAGCACAAATTGTGATGGCATCTCTGCACCCAGGTTGTGTATGTGTGTGTGTACATCCAAATCCATGGGAGAGAAAAAGAAAGGGCAGCATTTCCTTTATGCCAAAGTAGATGGCTCTTTGCTCTGGAATGCATTCTGATGAAAATATTCATTTTGTCAAGCAGCCAGTTTTCTGTCAAAGCAGTTTGGATCCACTGCCTTTGGTTAGCCCTGGTGCTAAAGCAAGCCCAGCACTGTAATGTGTGCAATGCAAGGCAGAGACAGAGCAGGAGCTGAGTCCTAGCCTGAGTTTGCAAGAGCAAAGCTGAGAGGATGTGGTTCTGTTTTCTCAATGCATGACAGAAATTCAGTGAAACTATTGACATGAAGAAGGCTGCCACTTATAAACGTTTGCAGATTGAAACTCTGATTTGAAAATGGAACAGTTTTTGATCTGGAAATAGTTTAGAATCCCTAAGGTGCTATTTTTTGGCTGCAAGTCTCAACATTTAGAGCTTTTTTTTAAATACTGTCTGGTGACCATGGGAAAATGATTAGTTGGATTATGGTGATCTGGGAGTGATTTCTCCAAAACTGTGAGTCTGAGCTTGGACCAAAGGCACTGGAACTGGAAGGCTTAATAGTGTAGCTGTACTCCAAAGGCAAACTCCTTAGGACAGTATTTGCTAAGGTCCAAGGATACTGTTACCTGGTAGCACCTACAGATCTCCCATCAGATCTCTGCAAAAAGCTTCTTTCCCCATGTCAGCATCAGTAAGATGAGGAAGCCAAGAGAAACCCAAGAATTAAAGACCAGCTGCAGATCAATAGCTACATGAAGGGAGAAGAGCAGGGACACGTCTCTGACACTAACTCCTCCTGGACCTGACTCCCACTCATTTCTCCCTTCCCAGTCCACCCTGCCAACACAATTTGCCCATGCTATGGTGCAAGAAAGCTCTCAGGTCTGGCCAGAGAACTGACTTTTTCTTGTGATGGAACTGATGTTCACAAGTCCAACCCCTATCTCTGTGTCTTCTAATAAACTGTGTGGATCCTTTTAGTTTTCTTTATTTGATCTGTCCTCTCATTTCCTTTTTTTATGGTTTCTTTCTGTGGAAATTCCTAACTGTTGCTTCTAACCTGCTCATAGAATCGTTGCATCATAGAATCATTTTGATTGATAGAGACCTTTAAGATCATCAAGTCCAGTAGTTAGCCCAGCACTGCCAGGTCACTACTAAGCCATGCCCCTCAGCACTGCATCCACACACCTTTTAAATCCCTCCAGGGATAATGATTCCACCAGGTCCCTGGGCAGCCTGTGCTTATAAGCCATTAAGCATTTTTTTTTTCCCCTTCTATATTCAGGGGGAAATTCTACTTCCCTAATAACTTGTTCAAGTTTGGTGTTTCAGTTTGGTTTGTCTCCCACCTCTTCCAGTCACTGTTGATTTTATCAATGTCTCTTTTTTTGTCCTGAGGTTCTTGGAGCTTTTCAGCCTGATTGGGGCTCTTCAGCCTGGAGAAGAGAAGGCTTCCAGATGACCTTGGAGTGGCCTTCCAGTATCTGAAGGGGGCTACAGGAAGGCTGGGGAGGGACTATTGACAAGGTCTTGTAATGCCAGGAGGAGGAGGAATGGGTTTGAACTGGCAGAGGGGAGATTGAAACTGGATGTTAGGAGGACGTTGTTTGCAGTGAGGGTGGTGAGACACTGGCACAGGTTTCCCAGGGAGGTTGTGGAGCACAGAAGCACAGAATGTGATCCAGTGTGCTGCTGTGCTCCACAACCTCCCTGGAGGTATTCAAGGCCAGGTTGGATGAGGCATTGAGCAACCTGTTCTAGTGGGAGGTGTCCCTGCCTATGATCTTTGAGGTCCTTTCCAATCTAAACCATTCTATGATTTCAAATCCATGGATCTGGAAGTAATCTTACAATGCATGACAATTTATGTTAGCCACTGGGCACTCAATCAAAAATCCATGTGCAGGTATGTCATTGCTTATAGTAGTTTCCTCTTTATCCCATCATGAAATCCAAGCTTTATGAGAGGTAAGACCTTGGTTTTATAACAGGGGCTGCAGTTTTAGGGATGAGTTGGCGAATGTGCAGTGTGTTCAAACAGCTGCTTGGTGATTTAGCTTGTAGTCCTGCACTGAGCAAACCCCAGTACTGAGCAAATCATTGTTATCTAATTACCTTCACCACTTATTTGCATGATAATTTGGGCATCATTTAGCTCTGCTAACCATTTAATCAACAACCCTATATAACATGAATATGATGTTCCCTAATTTTGTTTGCATGTACGACTCAGATGCAACAACTCTGAAGAATGTGAAGATTAATTGTACATTAATTAATGGTTATTTATAACAAAGGTCATCAAGTGAGCTTCTGTGACCTCATTACCATGTTACATACAATCTAATTAACTAATACAAAGCTTGCCTATTATAATTTTAAAGTGAGAGATTCTCTATAGAGCTATATCTGACACTTTCTAGACTGTTGCTACTCCAGGAAATGGATGGAGGCAGATTAAGAGACTTAATTCAAAAATCCTCATACTACTCTTTTTAAGGTGATAAGAGAAATAAAGGTGCAGCTGAAGGATGGTTCAGATTCTAAGCATAATTGCTTGGGGAAAAAAAATAAATTAAAACCAAACACCACTATTTTTTTCCTTTAGAAATTTAGAGTTTTGTATGCTTACCCATGAATTTTGCTAGGTAAAAAGATAGATCACTACTAATGCATGAAAAAAAATAATGGAAGAAAATAAGCAGTCAGCATTTTAAATGGCAGGTGAGATTATTCAATCTATATACCTAATTCTCTGTATTTGAGCTTTAATGGGTTTAAACTGGCAGAGGGGAGATTTAGACTGGATGTTAGGAGGAAGTTGTTTGCAGTGAGGGTGGTGAGACACTGGCACAGGTTGCCCAGGGAGGTTGTGGCTGCTCCCTCCCTGGAGGTGTTCAAGGCCAGGTTGGACGAGGCCTTGAGTAACCTATACTAGTGGGAGGTGTCCCTGCCTATGGCAGGGGGTTGGAACTAGATGATCCTTGAGGTCCCTTCCCACCTTACCATTCTATGGTTCTAATCAGAATCTCACTCCTTTTTTTTTCCTCTAGCTGTAGATATCTTTTAAAATTCATCCATGTTTAGTCTCTGGATGGCCATTTGTTAGGCCATGACAGAAGCATATCAAATCATGAAGAAGGAGGAACAAGTGTGTGTAAATGAGTGGTGTGATAAAATAGCTGTGATAAGAGCAGGAGACAAAGACATTGCAGAGGCTTCTGCTTCACAGTGCATCACTGAAAAATAAAACAGAGGAGAGCAATGAAGCTGGAGGAGGGCCTGGAGAATAAATCTGAAGAGGAGCAACTGAGGGAGCTGGGGATGGTTAGTTTGAGGAAGAGGAGGTTGAGGGGAGAACTCATTGCTATCTGCAACTACCTGAAGGGACATTGCAGACAGTCTGCTGCTGGTCTGTTCTCATAGGTAATTGGAAACAGAACAAGAGGGAATGGCCTCAAGCTGAGGCTGAAGAGGTTTAGATCAGACATTAGGAAAAAGCTTTTCATGAAGATAGCTGTCAGGCACTGGAATGAGCTGCCCAGGGAGGTGGTGGAGTCACCCACCCTGGATGTGTTTCAGGGTGGTTTGGATGTGGTGCGTAGGGATATGGTTTAAGGTGAATCTTGAAGAGTAGGGATAAAGGTTGGGCTTGGTGATCCTGAGGGGCTTTGCCAACCTGCATGTTTCTGTGATTTCTGTGAATGCTATTTCTACTGAACAGAAACCCTGGCCTCAGGCTTTGAGAGATGGATTTGGTGGATCTCTTTTAAGTCCCTTGGAAAGACTTGAATTTCCTTCCATAAACATCTTTACATCTTCCTTTACCTGCCTCTTTCTCATTTTGCCTTCTGTGTCAAACTTTATTTGTGCAGAGCTGTGATTACCCAGAGCAGGAGAAAAAGGGCTAAAAAAATCTGTGTGATGAAATATGGTAGCTGTTAGAAAGGAGAGGACCTTTCTCTGGAGGACCACAGGCTTCCTTTCCATTGTGCAACCACACACCCATTTCTGGTTTTAGAAATGACAGCAGTAACAGAGCGTTACAATAAGAGATGTGTTGTGGGCAGTATGGCAGATGAATTTATTTCATGTCTTGAAACTTGAGTTTAAGTCTTTGAATGCTGGGGGCATCTACCTGGACCTGAGTAAGGCATTTGACTCTGTCCCACATGACATCCTGGTCACCAAACTGGGAAAAACATGGACTTGATGGGTGGAGCACTGCTGGATAAGGAATCGGATGGATGGTGGCACACAGAGAGTGGTGATCAAGGGCACAATGTCCACCTGCAGACCAGTGCCAAGTGGCATCCCTCAGGGGTCAGTGCTGGGACCAGTGCTGTTTGACATCTTTGGCAGTGACATGGACAGAGGAATCAGTGCACCCTCAGCAAGTTTGCAGATGGCACCAAGCTGTGTGGCACAGTCAACTTGCTAGAGGGCAGGGATCCATCCAGAGGGACCTGGACAGGCTGCAGAGGTCTGCCCAGGCCAACCTGATGACACTCAACAAGGCCAAGGTCCTGCACCTGGGTAGNAGAGGTGGCTGCTACCTCCCTGGAGGTGTTCAAGACCTGTGTTAGTGGGAGGTGTCCCTGCCTATGGCAGGGGGTTGGAACTGGATGATCCTTGAGGTCCCTTCCAACCTTACCATTCTATGATTCTATGCATAAAACGTATCTGTTACCCAAAACTAACATGTTCCCCAAAATAAACCTTCAAGAAAGGAAGAGTCTTTTTATCTACATAGTCTTCTTATCTGCTTAGCATAAAAGTTAGTCTGAGCGAATATATATCCATACTGGTTGAACTGTGCTGAACTCCAGGTGGATAGTTTCATTTAGAATTTAGTAAATGTTCTTCTTTCTTCAGAGTTAGTTTAACTCAAAGGCAAAATGAATTGCAGTGATCTTGTTAAGGGCATTGCTGGATCAGAAGCCTGTGCACCTAACTAAGCTTCACTTCCATGTTTTAAATAGATACCTTCAGCAGAGCTGGGAAAACTTTCCTGAGTCTATCTGCTGGTTTGAGGCTAATTGGAATATTTTAATGGAGAAAATTATATTATAGGCTGTGAAAAGCAAACACTGGTGATGTCTGCTTCACTCATAGGCTTGCTGAGGTGGATAAGAATAAGAACAAAAAACATAGATAAGACACTCTCACAGGCTTGGAGAGTCTCGGGCTCTCTGGCTTTTTGCCTTCTCCTCTCTGCTAACCTCACTAACCACTTTCCTTCTAATCCCCCTGTCCCATCCTCCAAACTCACCTTGCATGCAAGGCAAACCCTGGGGTAAGGTAGAGGGGTGGGAAGAAGGTGGAAGGGTGGTTTGGAACCCCTCCTGGGGACTCTGATTGCTGGGAGGGGGACTGTGTTTCTGTATTACCTTTAACTTGTATATTTCTGTAACTATTCATGTATAATGTGTATATCTCTGCTTGTACATTGTGCTAAGCTGTAAATAGAGCTTCAGTCCTTAACTTCCAGCTGGCTGAGTCTAGTCTGAGTGACTTTACAAAGTATGAGGGGGCAGGGAACTCCCAAACCATCACAGTCTAGAGGAATTTTGCATTTTCTGCCTATCTTTTCTGGATGCAAACAGGTCAGACCTTGTGTAAACATGGGAAGGCCCTGAGCTCCCAAAGGCTCTGCCCTGGACACCTGCATGAATCTCATGGGATAGTAGTGCAATACTGCCTACACAACTCTTAACTTCCTTCCCCCAGAACACTGCAGGCTTTTGCCCAATCAATCCCCCTCCAGCTGCAGGAAACAGCTTTCATGCTCACAGTCTATGGTGCTGCTCCACACAGAGCCAGGAAATTCTTGGAAGCAAAGAAATTGTTTGCCAAAAGCTGCAGTATATTTTCACCCCCAAAGTGTTCGCAGACTTAAGCTGAATGCACTTAACGACTGCAGCTGGAAATACTTTTGGCCAAAAATGATTGATGTTGTGATCCACCAAAGGACACTACAGCAAGAGCAGGCTTTTACCCAACAACTCAGTGACTCATGACACAGCACAGCTGCAGGAGATCCAGGCACAACTTCTCCTTGTGTATAAAGAGAGCTGAACCTCTTTTCCTTCCTATAAAAATATCCTAATTGTGGCTTATAAAAAGTCCTGCAGCAGAGCCCTCTTGCTTCTCTTTCTTTGAACCCTGTCTGACCTTTATTATTGAGAGTGTTATTGAAAGAGGAGCCAGAAGAGGATGGTTGAAAAGTTGCTTGCTGTTGTCTAACAGAAGCCAGCAGCAGCTTTTGACTTGCTTCCAGATAAACCCAGACCCAGAGTGGCAGAAAAATTTGTTTAGATCTTAGACATATTATTAGATACATGTCAAGGAGCTTGGNTCAAGGCCTAGAAACCTGGAACTCATCTTTGCTAACAGACTTCTAGTATCATTACAGCCTTGCAATAAAACAATCTGTCTCTTGCCATTAAATGACTCTTATTTTTCATTCCAGTGCTAACTGATTAAAACTGGTTGTAAGAATATGATTGCCCCCAAATAAAGATAAAGTTCTACCATGCTTTGACTCTTCCTGCTCTCTCCAAATATGTGTATTGACACTCTGGAGTGTTTAGCTTAAACATATTCAAGAGGTAAGAGGACAGTTTGGTTAAGCAGTTGATCTGCTTGTCTCTACTGCAGCAAGAGCATGCAGTTCACAGAGGACCAATGCTGAAGTGACACTGCCAGGAAACAGGGGTTCAAAGGAGAAAGTTACCTAAAAATATGCATACAGCACCCAGCAGAATAACGACATCTTGGCTCACTCCACCTTCAGAAAGGAAGCCTGTGCATCACACAGAGGGTATTGGCCACCAGTATGAATAAATGCAGGTGAGGAGTTTCTTTTTTTTTATTTTTATATTCTCCTTCTTGGCTTTTCTACAGGGGTCGTTTTTTATGATTTTTGGAAAGTCAAAATCACAGCAAAGAGCTTGCAAAAGCAACAGTAAAACCCAGAGCATGACTGGAAATCAGGATGGCTAGAGGACTTTTTTCATTCCACCTCCTTGCTTATCTGCATTTAGCCATGGCATATTAACATATTAATGCATGGAAATTCATATTAATAGTGCTCAGCTTATCTGCCAGGAGCAAAAAAGCAAATGAATGCAGGAGAGAAAGGAGCAGCATGAGGTGCAGAATTCAAACCCCTGTGCCTGAGAAGAAAACAGCACAGCCTATTCTGGTATCTGTTGCTGTTGTCACATCAATGAAAGGAGAATTTAGCCCTTCCAGTTTAATCCTACAGCAAGCTAGCTTGGACCTAGCCTGTGTAAAGTATTAAGAAAGTAGCCAAAAGGTTGTAAAAAAATGCAAATTATTTGACATTTTCATGCTTCTAAAGGCTATTTTTTTTAAAGTAAGGTATTTGGGCTTGATTGCTTGGTTATGTGGGGTTGTTGGTTTGGGTTTTTTTGTTAGAAGCTTCTTATTCCCTAAGTAAAAAAAAAATAAAAATAAAAGAATCTGAGATATTTGCTCTGTTAAAAAAAAAACAAAAAAACAAAAAAACCACCCCAACCAACCAAACAAAAAAACCCAATCAACAACCAACCCCAAACCACCAAACCTCCCTTTTGGATAACGTCTCAGTAGTTTGTCAATATTCTTAATGGCTTGCTTGAAAAACAAGAAATGAGATAATCTCACAGGAAGATAAACTCTCCAAGTTCTTCATCCCAAAGATAAAAGAACCACTCAGGTATGCTGCCGTTGTGCTGTTTCATTGCAGATCAATACAGTGATCACAGAGAGGATGGTAATTACAGAGCCTGTCTTCTGGGACCTAAGCATCCTCAGCTCCCTTGAAATCAGCGAAAGCCAAAAGCATTTGACTTCTTTCATCAGGAGGCTTTAAAACAGGGAAAAACAAGCAAACAAGTCACAGGACAAAATCCTGCCACTGTTTCATAAAGGGTCACTTCATTCCACCTGTTTCTACCTACACACCTTTGCCAGAGCTGAAGAGCAGCACCATGGCCACAATCTCCTTCTCTGAAGCTAATCAATGCGGAGACCATTTTACAATCAACCTTTTCTTTTCCATCCAAGGTCAGCTTAGCTCCCTGTATTGTGCTTTTTTGAGAGAACAGGAAAAATAGCTTCACTCACCTGTCTTTTTTGCCTCTCTTTGAAATGTTATGAGGAGCTACATTATTCTTAGAAGTCTGAAGCTTTAATCTTTAGGAGGCATTTGGCCTTAGGTGAAAACATAAGTGGCATTTTAATTTCAATCCTCTATATTTAGAAACACTTCAGTGTTTGCACTATAAAGCAAGCACTGGACAACCATGGGGACACCAATATTGATAGTGTGGAAAAAGCTGTGTTTTCAAGTTGCTTTTTATCATGACTCAGTATTTTGAATTAGTGGTGGTGGTGGTGGTTGTTAAATATTTTCCATTTGTGCAATCACAGAATCAATCAGTTTGGAAAAGACCTTTGAGATCATCAAGCCCAAGCTATAACCTAACACCATCTAATCAACTAAACCATGGCAGTAAGTACCACATCCAGTCTCTTTTTAAACACTTCCAGGGACTGTGAGTCCACCACCTCCCTGGGCAGCCCATTCCAATGCCAATCACTCTTTCTGTGAAGAGCTTCTTGCTAACATCCAGCCTGAACCTGCCCTGGTGCATCTTGAGACTGTGTCCTCTTGTTCTGTCACTTTTTGCTGGGGAGAAGAGACCAATCCCCACCTGGCTACAACCTCCCTTCAGGTAGTTGTAGAGAACAATAAGGTCTTCCCTGGGAGTGAAGTCAGAAAAGTGTTGACCAACTCTATCAAAAGCCCCAGAAATTCTTCCATGTGATAGACTTCACCATACTCAGAGGAGCCATGAACTGGTCTATAGGACTTCCCACCCACCATGATGACCTGCTTTCCTTTGATCTTCCCTGGTTTGCATGACATGCTCTTTGAAGCAGGGGCTCTAACATTGAGTTTGTGCTGAGCAGCAGCCACAATGACTTTTAGAGCTATAAAAATAAATCTCCTAAAGTAGACTTAACAGCCTGTAACCCCAAATATTTTGTTGAGGCTGGAGAGACTTTGTCCCATAGGGGAAAAGAATTTGTTAAACTGGAAGCTGTTGGAAGCGGGGAAGTAGTCTGATGTGTAGTGCCAGTAGTTAAATGAAAGCTATTGTAGAGGATTTATTTGTCATGCTTTTTGATCAGAAGGAGAAGAAAGTGTAGCAAAACTGATATTCTCAAACCTTTTCAGAAACTTAATTAGGTGGTTTTGATGTAAGGGCAGAAAAATATGAATTAAAGATGCAGCATCTAAGTTTGTGTAAAGAATGCTTTCCAAAATTAGCAGGAGACAGATCTAAAATGTCTGAGAGGCTTCATTTTCTGTAAGCACTCAGAACTATCTGATGTCAATCACAACACCCTTAAACCTGGTTACCTGGGGATAGGACTGCATGTTCCAGAGAGCTTGTCTTCCTCCTGAGTCTGAGCAGAAATAAACACCCTAAGGATGGATCAACGAGAGAGATGTTGAGGTACTGGAAGGTGCCCAGAGAAGGGCAATAAAGCTGGTGAGGGGCCTGGAGCACAGCCCTGTGAGGAGAGGCTGAGGGAGCTGGGGGTGTGCAGCCTGCAGAAGAGGAGGCTCAGGGCAGACCTCATTGCTGTTTACAACTACTCAAAGGGAAGTTGTAGCCAGGTGGGGTTGGGCTTTTCTGCCAGGCACCCAGCAACAGAACAAGGGGACACAGTCTCCAGTTGTGCCAGGGGAGGTCTAGGCTGGATGTTAGGAGGAAGTTCTTGACAGTGATTGGCATTGGAATAGGCTGCCCAGGGAGGTGGAGTGCCCATCCCTGGAGGCATTCAAGAAAAGCCTGGATGGGGCACTTAGTGCCATGGTCTAGTTGATTGGATAGGGCTGGGTGATAGGTTGGACTGGATGGGCTTGGAGATCTCTTCCAACCTGGTTGATTCCATGATTTTATGATTCTGTGATTCAGAAGTATATTTAAGAAGGTTTTGCCTAAAAAATTAAGGAAAGAGTCACAGAACTATGTAACAAAATGGAGAAAAGAGGCTTCCTGACTGAGGGGGATCTGCCTCCTCTCTCTGGTTCCTGGTCACCAGATCTCTGGATCACAGACATGGACACACTGTTCCTCTGGCCTGTGGAAGCCAGGATTTGGAAAGAAAACTCTTTGCTTCAGCTCTGGCTCTGATGTAGCTCAGACTGTGAGCAAGGCTCAGCTAAAGGAGAGTTATCCCCACGCTTAGGCACTTTGACGCTGTTACACTCAAACAACACATTAAGGGTTTGACTGTTGTGTGTCTTGGATTCCATTACAGTATCAGTATCACAGTATAGCAAGGTTGGAAGAGACCTCAAAGATCATCAAGTCCAACCCACTACCACAGACCTCAAGACTAGACCATGGCACCAAGTGCCACGTCCAAACCTGCCTTGAACACCTCCAGGGACGGTGACTCCACCACCTCCCTGGGCAGCCCATTCCAGTGGGGAATGACTCTCTCAGTGAAGAACTTTCTCCTCACCTCCAGCCTAAACCTCCCCTGGCACAGCTTGAGACTGTGTCCTCTTGTTCTGGTGCTGGTTGCCTGAGAGAAGAAAGCAACCTCCTGCTGGCCACAACCACCCTTCAGGTAGTTGTAGACAGCAATAAGGTCTCCCCTGAGCCTCCTCTTCACCAGGCTAAACAATCCCAGCTCCCTCAGCCTCTCCTCATAGGGCTTGTGCTCGACAGTATCACAGTATCGCAAGGTTGGAAGAGACCTCAAAGATCATCAAGTCCAACCCAATCTGTACACTTTGGGTGCTAGTCCCTTCCCCCTCCCTGAATTGCTGCAGATCCCTGCACCCCACCAGAGACCAGGCATGTTCCTCTTGTTGCTCCTCAATAGCTCTTTATGCCAAGGAAAATCAGCATTAATCTCTTGCTAATGCTGTCATGGCACTCGACACTCAGTATGCATTCATGGTGTGACAAAAAGCCAAGGACATCTTGTCTGGAGCAGCTTTCCTTCTCCTGGAAGCCAAGTTAGCTTTTAGCTAGCTGGCCTGGGTGCCCACACACTCCACTTGCATCTATACAGCTATGAGTGGCTGCCAACATTGTTTTCATGGGTTGATGCTGGGCTGGCCACTAAACAAATGACAGATGCTCTTTATCCCAGAAAGGGAAGAGAAAGAGAATAAGGGCAAAATCCTTATGGGTTGGAAAAAAATAATTAAAAAAAACTCTAATAGTTTTAATGAAAAAGTAGTAATAAAAATTAAAAGATCACAGCATTAATTAGAAAATAATGAAATATACAGAAGCATGTATAAAATTAGTATCAAACTCCCCCAAAGTCCAGATTGGATTGTCAGATGGGAACTGGATTCAGGAACTGGGTTCGCAAACACACAGATTAGGACTGAAGGCAGAACAGAGCCTTTTTTAGATGCCAGACGTTGACACTTGACCCTTGTGATCCCTCAGCTTTATACTGAGTATGACACACATGGAATGGAATCCCTTGCTGGCCAGTTTAGGGTCACCAGTCCTGTATGCAGCATTTTTAGTTACTGATGACCCTTTCACTTACTGCACCCCAACGTGGCACACAAGACTTAGCACTGACCTTGGTCTCCATAGAAGCATGCCTAAGCAGCAACCTTTCTGCACACCAGTCCTTGGTAATAGCTCTAAACATGAGTGTTATCACTGCTAGAAGCAGCTGCTCCCTGCAAAAATATGCTGTTGACTTCGGAAAGTGCAGTCACTGGGCATAGACTGAGCTGAAATGTAAAGTCACCAAATGGAGAATTGCTTCTGTTCTAGCTCAGACCAGGACGACTGTAAAACACAGTCCTTAGCTTTCAGCTGAACCATCACTGAGGTNCAACCTTACCATTCTATGATTCTAAGACCTCCAACACACAGCTGCACCTACAGGTTGCAATGGAGGAATGATTTGGACTGTTATTATCTATTTTAGGTCTATCTGAGAATTTACAACCCTAACTCATTACTTTTTTTTATATCAGTAGCTATGCTTAGCAGCACCACACCACAGGGAACTTAGTTCAGGCTGTGTTTCATGAGCAACTTTGAACAGTCAGTCATTTAGTCTTTTTAAGAACAGCCTGGAAAGCATTTTGCCTCCTTAAGGCTACCAAAGCTATTTCCATGTACATGTGTGTTATTAGTGGAAAAACTGGAACATTTTTTTCACTGCATTCATCTATTGAACCACTTTTCTCTTCCCCATCAAGGTAAAAGGCCATTTTGGGTAAAATGAATAGTGAAGTTTAATAAACATAGCTCTCTGCTGACTCCACTTCATACAAGCGAGCCGGCAAGAATTAAAGTCCTTAATGGATATTTAATGGTGGATGAAATGAGCTTTCTCCTTATTAGTGCAGTGGTTTATTAGCACTGGTTGCCCTCTGTAAAGTGCTCACCTGACTCACCTCTCAGGCTGCTGCTGAAAAACCCAACTTCCGTGGCTGACCTCACATTCCCTCCTCTCCCAGTGCTCTTCCAGTAAAACTTCTTGCAGAGGGACTGCAGCAGTTCTCTTCCTGATTTGTGGTGGAACTTGCTCTTTCCTTGGGGTCATCCTGCTCTTCCCTTCCAAGGCTCTTTCTAGGGAGTCTTTAATGTCCCTCCCCACCTGCCATGGATCAAAGGTTTAAAAAAAAAAAGGAAAAGTCATTAGGGGTTCTTTGCATTTTCTTTTTCTGCCTTTATGCTATATGTGTGGTGCTGAAGTTTTAGGATGGCTTTCCCTGAGCATTTCTCCTTCATCTGACCAGAATGCAACTATTTCATTTTTGCCTTCCCCTTGACTTGGTTAAGGAGATCAGGATGAGATGTAATATTCTTCTGAGGTTAAGGTGATCAGGATGAGATGTAATATCCTTCTAAACTTCTCTCTATGTTAATTGGAATTTCAGGGTTGTTTCTTTCTGCAAGAAACTGAAGCAGGGACTGAAGTTCCCACTGCTGTGGTTTTGGCAGGGATAAGGAAAATCCCTAGGGAGAGAAGGGAGGGAACCACAAGGCTGTTGTGAAACACAGCAACAACAGGTTTCTGCCATCATACTCCTATGTGGGCATTTTCAAAGCAGTGGACAAAGCTGAGACCAGTGTGAGCAGGTAGAGAGGAGGCAGCTGGGTTGTAAAATCAGCAGGATTCCATGTGGGTCTTGTTTCCAGCTCTGCTCCACATTTTCTCTGCATGTGCTCACTGCTGGACCAGGCACTGGACTTTCCCTGGCTCGCATCCATCCTGGCCAAGTTCGATTATCAGTTTTTTTACAAAGCTGCATCTAATCTCTGCTTAAATACTCACAGGTTTCTTCTGTTACTTGACAGAGGTAAAATATTATGAACTGTGAGGGATTTGGAAACTGCAGTGAAGACTTGCCATAAAATATCTGAGCAGTAATTCACATCAAATAAGATAGCTAAAGATTAATGCCTATGGTTGGTGCATATAATTGCAGTTCTTTATTTGAGGCTTTAAATATGAGATGTGAAAAATCAGACATTTGCCAGCATGGAAAATACCTTCTTATGTATGTGGGTTGTGGGAATCTGGGAGGAGATTTTTTTTTTTTTAAACTCCACCTGCAGTAACTGGAATTTTAGCTATGTATTTCAGGAGGCTTGGATTTTTCCTTGGCCTTTTCACTAGAGATGAAAAATTGAATGCAGAAATGCTCATAATATTGGCTGTGTAATTGGCCAGTGGCCTTCATTATGTACTCAACAGAAGTAATTGTGTCTGTGGTACAACTGGAATTTATAGCTTGCAGTCAATGAGAGGCACTGAGTAAGTCTTGTCAAATGATGCAACTATTTTTTTCCCCTGTCACACCAAAATTCAGAATCCAAATCTGCAACAGCTTTGGCATGACAACTATTAAATGGTGTAAAAAAAAAATGTAAAAAAAAAAAAATATATATATATATATAAACCCCAAACCCTAAACACATTATCTGAGGAGAATGTTGGAATTTTTCTGTGTTTCTCATTTTTCAAGTGTCAGTTCTGGCAGAGACACTCAGTAGCTTTTCTCATTTTAGAAAGGTAGCCTAGTTTATAAGGTTATAAGTAATTGATCCGTCTTAATGTGTCCCAGCTTGGGAGTAACTCAGGAAGGTGTTTGCCATCATTACCTGTGGTAGCTCATCTATAAGCCTTGCTACAGATGCATGGGCATAAAGACCTCTTCTGATGTAGGAAGACACAGAAAGAGTTGTGTTCCTTGTCCCTCTCTCTCTTCCTGCATTTATACTACCAAGGCAATACTTAGGGTTCACCTTCTTGGTGGCATCATCATCTTTGTCCTAAGAGGAAGGGAAGGGACTTACTGCAAGCAGCACAGATCTCCCACAGCAGAAAGGCTGTGGAGATGAGAAGTGGAGGATGGAGCAGGTATGGGCAAGATTTGGTTGGAGAGAGTACAACTTCTGCTTAAGAAGTTGAGAATTTCAATATTTTTCTGTATATCACAGATTCACTTTTTTAAAACTCATCCCAGAACTGCAAGTGATTATGGAGACAGTGTGCTACTGGAAACACAAGGTGACTGGAAAGGCAGATGAGCATTGCAGAAGCAGAGCAGAGCAGAAGCAGAGCTTCTGCAGGAAGAAGCAGGAGGACTCCTCCACCTTTCCTGCAGTTCCAGTAAACGTGGAGGATCGTTTGGCTGATGGCTTGGAGATGACCTGGGATGGTGGGGACAGCATGAGCACACCAGCTTGCAGACAGAGTGGGAGGCTTTCCTTTGGGTGAGCTGCATGTCATGAGCAAGGATCTTCCAAGTGAATGTCAGTGTTGAGATTCTAGAAGAGCCAAACCCATTTGTGTCTGGGACAGGGAGGGGATGAAGAGACAGAGCCCTGGTAGGTGTTTTTGAAAGGGACCTGAGTGAAAGGGGATATTTTTACAAAGCTGAGCTAGAAGAATTTACAGGACTTGTGACAGGAAATGCTTGAAGGAGGCAAAGGGAAAGTTGCAGAAGAGAAAAGCCAGGTATTGTGGGAAGAAAACTGTGAGGGAAGAAGCAGCAGGCTTTGGGCACAGCATGCACACACAGTGCAAAGTAGCCATGGTTTATTTACCTTAGAAAAGCTTGCAGCTCTTTTCCCTACTGAGAAAATTAAATAACATGAGTGTTAAGTACAAAACTGTGTACATTACAATTGCTTCTCAGGAGGTAGCAGAAGTGGAGTTAAATTTTGGCTCTACCTGAGGCTGGTGTAATTCCTCTCTCCCTACCACACAGGCATCCCTGCCTGCTTCAGCAGTCTTTTTGCCAGAGGTTCCAGAGGACTAAATATCCCAGTTGTGCATGCAAGGTCCTGGGGGGACCTGCATCCACCACAGCACCGCCGGCATCACAGCCTGTGCTGGGCACCCATCCCTGCTGCTGCCCAGCCTCCCCCAGCCTGCCCTGTGCTGCTCGTCATGCAGCCAAGGGACCACCTGCTCCTGGAGGGTGCGTGTCCCCCCTTCCCCTGCTGCTCCCCTATGGAGCTCCTGCCCTGCCACATCAAAGTCTGTTTGCTCATATCAAAAGGCAAGGGGGTCAATACAGAGCTATACAACACTTAGGTGTTGTCTGGCAACTTCCTCCGAGGTGCCCACCCACCCTGCTGTGACAGTGGCTTTTGACTTTCATGTCAGGGCGTTCCTTTGTCTCCTGGATGAATCGGGAACTAACCTGAGACCCCGGGAGAGCCTCCCTCAGGAGCCACAATGCACCAAGGAGCAGCATTCCTATTCTTTCTCCGTTGTTTCTGGGCTGAGGCAGTGCATGCATAATGCATATAAGCATGGATAATAGAGATGCTGCCTCCTTTGCTACCTGCCTCATATAAATTCCCATTTCTCAGCTTCTCTTAAGCTACACTCTAGTGAAGTTTGGAGTTTTGTGGGGTTGGTTTTATATTTTTGTTTGGTTTGGTTTGGCTGGTTGGTTGGGTTTTACTTGTGTGGGCTGGAGGATTTTTGGGGTTGTTTTGGGGTTTTTTTGTTGGACTTTTTGTTTTGTTTTGGGTTTTTTGCTGTTTTGTTGGTTTTGTTGTTGTCGTTGTGTTTGTTTGCTTGGATTTTAAATATTCCTCAGCAATTCATTGTGAGACTCTAAAAAAAAAAGGTTAAAATTATTGCCAATATTAACCTCTCAATCAGCACACATGGAAAGAGCATCCATCATAATTACTGAACTTCACAAATGACCTTATGATGGGACTGCAGATCACTCACTAAAAATGATATGAATTTCTTCCATGATGCCATCATTTTCTTCTGTCTTGTATGAAAGATGATTAAATGAAGGTCATCTAAGGTCCAAATATCTATTCAGCAGGTCTGAGCCCATTGCCCCACACATGCTCTGTGAGCAGGAGTTATAAACATGACATCAATTTAAATTACATACACTGGTGCTGGAGAGATAATGAGCTGATTTATGGGGATTGGAAGTTGTGCTGGAATACATTTATTAATTTGTGGACTGTGCAGGAAGATCAGTGCCACTAGAGCACTCTATACCTTGAAAATATACAACATTTGGGAGTGTAAGTGATGATGATACCTTGAAAATATGCAACATTTGGGGATATAAGTAATGACAGAGTATTGTAACATTAATATAGTGTAGTTCCTTTTTTGAGATGCCTTATTAATCAGTGCTGTGAGCAGTGTAGGTAGGCATAAAAAGTCAGGAGCAATGAATAAATGTGCTTTTGATGAACAAGAAACCTACTGTTCTGTGAGAATTTCTCCTTTTCTGGTCATTGACAACTCACTCTCATTTCTGAAAACAGCAGAGATGAAAAAGTTCCACGTTAAGGAAACCAGATCAGCTTTAATAACATGAGGCCAGTTGAAAGCTGGCTGAATTTGTCTAAAACCATATTTAATGTAATGAAGCAGGATTGTTCTCTATTGATAGTTCAGCTATTTGACATATATTGATACTTATCCTCTGAGAAGAAATATTAGTGCTGTTCAACTGATCCCCTGGTTTATGGAAAGCATGTTTTCACTTTATATTAATTGTCATAGCTGCAGAGTTTTACAATCATAGAATCACAGAATGGTAAGGTTGGAAAGGACTTCAAGGATCATCTAGTTCCAACCCCCTGCCATAGGCAGGGACCCCCCCCACTAGCACAGGTCACTCAAGGCCTCGTCCAACCTGACCTTGAACACCTCCAGGGAGGGAGCAGCCACAGCCTCCCTGGGCAACCTGTGCCAGTGTCTCACCACCCTCACTGCAAACAACTTCCTCCTAACATCCAAGAAAGGATCTGTCCTCATATTTTTGAATTCATAAAAACAAAACTGGCTCTGTAAGACCAAGCTGAATTGGTTTTCTTTTGTTTTCTTTTAAACCCTCTGCTATTCTTTAATCTGGACAGAATGCACAAAATACATCTATAGATTTAATACACCATGGTTTAAAATTTAAAAAAATTAAAAGCATCAGAAACGAAATAAGTAGGGGGAAGAACAGGAATCATAGAATCATAGAATGGTAAGGTTGGAAAGGACTTCAAGGATCATCCAGTTCCAACCCCCTGCCATAGGCAGGGACACCTCCCACTAGCACAGGTCACTCAAGGCCTCGTCCAACCTGACCTTGAACACCTCCAGGGAGGGAGCAGCCACAACCTCTCCGGGCAACCTGTGCCAGTGTCTCACCACCCTCACTGCAAACAACTTCCTCCTAACATCCAAGAAAGGATCTGTCCTCATATTTTTGAATTCATAAAAACAAAACTGGCTCTGTAAGACCAAGCTGAATTGGTTTTCTTTTGTTTTCTTTTAAACCCTCTGCTATTCTTTAATCTGGACAGAATGCAGGAAATACATCTACAGATTTAATACACCATGGTTTAAAAAAGAAAAAAAAATAAAAAGCATCAGGAATGAAATAAGTAGGGGGAAGAACAGGAATGACAGCATAGCATTTTATCCCAAATTTCAGGAATGTGCCAGGGATTATTTTTATCTTGAGTTAGCAGCTTCTAAAAAATGGTATCTTTCTCCAAAATGCTACCCCAAGAGCTATTTGCTGCTGCTCTGAAAGTGCTTAGTTACTAAAGACAGCTCCTGATGGTAGCAAAAAGATAACCTGGCTGGTTGTAATTGAATTGTTGGGACAGACTTCCCTGGCTGCTGTCTCATTTACGGATGAAAGGGGAGGAAAGCCTCTCTACCCTACAGCCAGCAACCCCTAAGCCATGAGAAGGTAAAAGTGAAGCAGTAGCAGCTGGGCTCTTAGTACTGAGGAGCCAACAGCCAGTAGCCTGCTGTTAGATGGGAAGTAAGGGAAGCACCATCTTGCTGAAGAAAACAAGTATTCTGAAGCAGGCTATCATCAGAAGCAATGCAATCACATCCAGCTGCATTGCTGCAACAACCCTCTCTGTGTCCCAAGTGCTGGCAAAACCATTTCTTAGGTAGCAATGAACCAGTCCGTTAAAGGTGAATCACAGAATCATTCCTCTTGGAAAAGCCCCTCAAGATCACCAAGTCCAACTGATATCCCTACTCTATAAGGTGCACCCTAAACCATAGCCCCAAGCACCACATCCAAACGACTTTTAAACACATCCAGGGGTGGTGATACCATCACCTCCCTGGGCAGCTCCTTCCAATGCCTGACCACTCTTGCTGGGAAAAAATGTTTCCTAATGTCCAGTCTAAACCCACCCAGTTGCAGCTTGAGGCCATTCCCTCTTGTTCTATCACTATTTACCTGTGAGAAGAGACCAGCAGCAGCCTCTCCACAACTTCCTTTCATGTAGCTGTAGACAGCAATGAGGTCTCCCCTCAGCCTCCTCTTCTTCAAACTAACTATCCCCAGCTCCCTCAGTTGCTCTTCATAAGATTTATTTTCCAGGCCTTTCCCCAGCTTTGTTGCCCTCTGCACTGGCTCCAGCACTTCCACATCCTTCTTGTAATGAGGTGCCCAAAACTGAGCACAATACTCAAGGTGTGGCCTCACCAGAGCAGAGTACAAGGTGACAATCACCTCCCTATCCCTGCTGGACACAGCATTTCTAATCCCAGCAGGGATGCCATTGGCTTGCCTTGCCACTTGGGCACACTGATTGCTCATATTGAGTTGTTTGTGATCCGTGAATGATCACTGCTCAAGATGCTGGAAGGCTGGGATGGATCACTAGAAAATAAGGCAGGGAAAAGCAAAACTGTTTCAAATCAATCAATCAATCAATCAATCAATTCCTTTCCAAATCCTGACAGTTTTATCCCACTGAGATGCCATGTGTCATTTCACCTGAGCATTTCACAATTCAACNAATATTAGTGCTGTTCAACTGATCCCCTGGTTTATGGAAAGCATGTTTTCACCTTGTATTAATTGTCATAGCTGCAGAGTTTTACAATCATAGAATCACAGAATGCTAAGGTTGGAAAGGAGAGCTCAAGGATCATCCAGTTCCAACCCCCTGCCATAGGCAGGGACACCTCCCACTAGCACAGGTCACTCAAGGCCTCGTCCAACCTGACCTTGAACACCTCCAGGGAGGGAGCAGCCACAGCCTCCCTGGGCAACCTGTGCCAGTGTCTCACCACCCTCACTGCAAACAACTTCCTCCTAACATCCAAGAAAGGATCTGTCCTCATATTTTTGAATTCATAAAAACAAAACTGGCTCTGTAAGACCAAGCTGAATTGGTTTTCTTTTGTTTTCTTTTAAACCCTCTGCTATTCTTTAATCTGGACAGAATGCAGGAAATACATCTACAGATTTAATACACCATGGTTTAAAAAAAAAAAATAAAAAGCATCAGGAATTAAATAAGTAGGGGGATGAACAGGAATGACAGCACAGCATTTTATCCCAAATTTCAGGAATGTGCCAGGGATTATTTTTATCTTGAGTTAGCAGCTTCTAAAAAATGGTATCTTTCTCCAAAATGCTACCCCAAGAGCTATTTGCTGCTGCTCTGAAAGTGCTTAGTTACTAAAGACAGCTCCTGATGGTAGCAAAAAGATAACCTGGCTGGTTGTAATTGAATTGTTGGGACAGACTTCCCTGGCTGCTGTCTCATTTACGGATGAAAGGGGAGGAAAGCCTCTCTACCCTACAGCCAGCAACCCCTAAGCCATGAGAAGGTAAAAGTGAAGCAGTAGCAGCTGGGCTCTTAGTACTGAGGAGCCAACAGCCAGTAGCCTGCTGTTAGATGGGAAGTAAGGGAAGCACCATCTTGCTGAAGAAAACAAGTATTCTGAAGCAGGCTATCATCAGAAGCAATGCAATCACATCCAGCTGCATTGCTGCAACAACCCTCTCTGTGTCCCAAGTGCTGGCAAAACCATTTCTTAGGTAGCAATGAACCAGTCCGTTAAAGGTGAATCACAGAATCATTCCTCTTGGAAAAGCCCCTCAAGATCACCAAGTCCAACTGATATCCCTACTCTATAAGGTGCACCCTAAACCATAGCCCCAAGCACCACATCCAAACGACTTTTAAACACATCCAGGGGTGGTGATACCATCACCTCCCTGGGCAGCTCCTTCCAATGCCTGACCACTCTTGCTGGGAAAAAATGTTTCCTAATGTCCAGTCTAAACCCACCCAGTTGCAGCTTGAGGCCATTCCCTCTTGTTCTATCACTATTTACCTGTGAGAAGAGACCAGCAGCAGCCTCTCCACAACTTCCTTTCATGTAGCTGTAGACAGCAATGAGGTCTCCCCTCAGCCTCCTCTTCTTCAAACTAACTATCCCCAGCTCCCTCAGTTGCTCTTCATAAGATTTATTTTCCAGGCCTTTCCCCAGCTTTGTTGCCCTCTGCACTGGCTCCAGCACTTCCACATCCTTCTTGTAATGAGGTGCCCAAAACTGAGCACAATACTCAAGGTGTGGCCTCACCAGAGCAGAGTACAAGGTGACAATCACCTCCCTATCCCTGCTGGACACAGCATTTCTAATCCCAGCAGGGATGCCATTGGCTTTCCTTGCCACTTGGGCACACTGATTGCTCATATTGAGTTGTTTGTGATCCGTGAATGATCACTGCTCAAGATGCTGGAAGGCTGGGATGGATCACTAGAAAATAAGGCAGGGAAAAGCAAAACTGTTTCAAATCAATCAATCAATCAATCAATCAATTCCTTTCCAAATCCTGACAGTTTTATCCCACTGAGATGCCATGTGTCATTTCACCTGAGCATTTCACAATTCAACTCAGTCATTATGCATTGCCTTTACTCTTCAAATTCTTGATTTTTAAATTAAAAAAAAAAATCCAGCAAATAATTGCCTGTTAGAGCAGTTGCCTATCTGAGAGGATTTAATTAGTGCCTTCCTCATACACTGCTACCAGCTGCTGGGTATAGGAGAAGGTATTTCAAAGGCTTGTTCTGATGCTTTATGGATTTCATAATAGATATTTTTTTTTAAGTTATATTATTAATACCATCATATCCCTGGAGAAAGGAATGAAGAGTTCTGCCATCACTCCTCCCACACTGACAGCTCTCTTGAATCAATCCTTGTAACTGTTAATCATAATTAACAAAAATGACAAGAAAACACCATGTCTGAGGCTTTCCATTTAAGAGGGGAAATAATTGTGTCCCAGTAGCCCTGTTTAGTGCCGTGGAGGTGTTGGGCATGCAAGGAAAGCAGTGAGAAGGACATTCCAGACCCTATGCCAGACAAAGCCCTCTGTGATTCCAAGTGATGCACCCCCTGAGGATTCCAGCAGCAGATTTGGCTTGCTGGTTTTCACATAGTGAAAGTCAGCAGCAATTATCACCCACGAAGAAGAAGTGATGTTGATTAATATAAAAGAAAACTGGAAGTGTTTGCTGCAGTAATTTACTTGCAGAATGATTTGAAAGTGAGGAGAGCATTCAGGAATGGGAAGAGCTGGCATTCACTGCTGAGGGATCTGGGGTGATGCTTGACACCACTACCTTTTTTCACTGGCTTTATTAGTTTCTCCAAGGTCATCTAAATTCAGAGCAATAGTCTGGGTGAATAACAGCAATGAAAGAGAGAACTAAGCTAGGAGAGATCATGCTCAGGCTCAGATTACTCACTTCTCTTCCAGATAGGATTTAATGCACACTCATAGCCCAAAACTGAGCTGTCCAAGAAAAAAATTAGCTCTATTCCCATGGGTTTTGCATAGATTTTGGCAGAACCCATACTAGACCAATGTTTAATGTTATTGTAGACCCTGGACTGAATTGTTCATTACTCATCTGTGATATTCTTTCCCTTTTGAAAGGGTTTACCAGTTGCACACACACTTTCCATTGCTGCCATCAGCACTGGATTACTGCTGCACAACAGGCATCCACTTCTGGAGACATCAATGCTGCATCCCAGATGTCTAATTGCTGTCGACCAAGATGTATCCCACCTATGTTTAAGCAGCCTAACTGGATATCATTGATTCCATGTGGTGACATGGAATAGAATAGGATTCAAAATAGTTCATCAATTTACCTGCTTTAAAATATTGCTGTGCTGCCCTGTTACTGTACCCCAGGGAGTGAGCTTAAAGATAGCTTGGTACATTGACATGAACCTGCAGTCATACCACTGGACTGCAAAACAGATCTGCTCTTTGCAAGCCCTAGATACAACTGATTAGGTGTGAGGAGAGGGAAACAAAGAAAAGATGAAAAATGTTCTTTTGACTTTCAGGTTCCAGTAGCTAGATAGCATGAAGGCAATTAAAAGCAAAGCAAAACCAAGGAAAACCAAAGCAAAACCAAAGCAAAGCAGAAGAAAACGAACAAAAGCAAAGCAAAAGCAAAGCAAAAGCAATGCAAAAGCAATGCAAAAGCAATGCAAAAGCAAAGCAAAAGCAAAGCAAAAGCAAAGCAAAAGCAAAGCAAAAGCAAAGCAAAGGCAAAACAAAAGCAAAACAAAAGCAAAACAAATAAAGCACAGCAAAACAAGGCAAAGCAAAACAAAGCAAAACAAAGCAAATGAAACCAAAACAAAGCAAAACAGAACTGAACAAAACAAAATAAAGCAGCTTTCAACTCCAAAACAAACAAAAAAAAGAAACAAACAAACAAAAAAAAAACAAAGCAAAATGAGACACAAAAACTTTCTCAAACATCATTCCAAGACACAAATTACATTCAGCCATGTGTCTTTCCTCCAATCAAGCTATACAAGACATTATTTCATGACCAAAATGCATAAGGTTTTGTTATGTCTCCTACTTCACAACAGTATTGCTTCATGGAGAAGTAAACCCAGCGGGGTGTCAAGTGAGTTGACTCAGAGGAAGAGTGGATTGCTGGATTTTCCAGTCAAAATATAGGCAACCCATAAACTGTCCTCTCATGTATGACCTGAAGTCTGATATTTCACAATCCTTGTCACGAACCAACTGAACACAAAGATGACCCAGAGGCCTGTGATTCCCAAACATGTTTCCCTCTGTTTTCAACCAGGCAAGTTTCAAGACTTACCTGTCAGTCTGTTACTAGTAACCTTGGGTCTGTTCATGCCAATCTGGAATGATAAGTGCTCAGCATCTTCAGGGCCACTGAGCCTGCCTAAGATTTGGGAGATGTGGAACAGGTTGCCCAGGCAGGTTGTGGCTGCTCCCTCCCTGGAGGTGTTCAAGGCCAGGTTGGAGGAGGCCTTGAGTGACCTGTGCTAGTGGGAGGTGTCCCTGCCTATGGCAGGAGGTTGGAAGTAGATGAGCTTTGAGGTCCCTTCCAACCTAAACCATTCTATGGTTCTCTATGCTCTCAACCCTTGGCCTCATCCCGGATACAAGAGGAAGAAGATGGAAAGTTGGACTCTGCCTCTGCCTCACAGAGGCTCTCTGGTGCTGTTAGAAGTTGGGCAAGGACATGATTTGAGGCCCCGTGGCACCACCCCACAGACTTAGAGAAGGGAGGGGGTGTCTCAGCCCAACTCTGGACGCTCCCACTCCAGATGTCCTAGGAGCTGCCTTTACCCAGTGTTTCTGTTTAAAAGATGTTTGAAATGAGCTTAAAATTGCCAAAATAAAACTAGTTACAGGATTTTTCTGCACTTACGCCCATATGAAATCTTTTCATTTGGAGGTCATTGCAGACATTTAATGGTGCTCAACAGGGTTTTGGTTTTTTTCACTGGATGTGGAACCAATCTGATCTCAGTGCTTACTTATGTGTTACTGGGACATGTCATCATGTGGCACTGAGATAAGTTTGGCATTAGCTAAAGCAGAGGATTTCCATTCTGTCTGAGAAGCCATTTCCCCCTCTTCTTTTGTTTCCCACAAAATCCTGTTAGAGCAGAGCAGAGCTCTTTAAGCAGGCTGCAAATTCATTGAATCAACACTATTTGTGCCCAGTTTCTTTCCCTTACACTCCATTAGGAGGTGAATCAGTCACAGCAAAAAAGCTGGGGTATGGCAAGAAAGCAGAACAAAGACTTTATATGACCAAAACTGATCTATGGACATTAACTTCTGATGAGCTTTGGAATGTACTGAATGGGAGGTTGTACTGAAGCCAGCACCACAGCTGATACCAAAGCAAAAGGATCACTTTGCAAATGTTCTCTTCACTTGTGCTGAATAATTTTGTTTATTTTATCCTGCAGTCTAATAGCAATTTAACTGTCAGCTATGGGAGTCATGAGATCCACCTTGAAGACCAAATTGGGTCACTGAGCTGATGTATGATCTCCAATGGTATTTTGCTGGTTCTGCACACAAAACTGATCAAATACTCCATCTTCCAAAAGAGATGCTGTGTGGATTCAGTTAATTTTGACAAAGAGTTTTTATCACAAAAAAGAATCTGTTTCAACAGATTCACCCTATAAATAGCATGGCCTTGTTCCACCCTGATACTTTTCCCATGCAACCATCTTTATAAGCCACTTGGGCAACAATCTCCTGTTAGCTACCAATAAAAGCAATCATCTGTTGTGATTTTGACTGCACAAATAATGTCCAACAGCTCCATCTGTATAAAAGATGTTGTCCAGATCTCCTGATAACATATAGAGCTTGTCCTGGCTGTGTTAAGGAGAGGGGAAAAAAATCCAGTTTGTGATACAAAACCCTACAAAGCAAAGGTGTTTGCCTTTTGTCTTTTCCCCTCTGCTCTCTGAAGTGTTCAGACAACCTTGGCAATGTATTAATTTCTGATCACTTCTGTCTATACTACAGGAGAGATTAATTTGAGCAAAATTTCCCAGGGATGCAGCACTAATCTACACTTGTTAGAGTGAGCAGAGTGACCCTCACCTTAGCTTCAGAGAATCACAGAGTTATTCCTCNTCCAGAACTGTACACAGGACTCTAGATCCTCAAGTACACATCCAAACAACTTTTAAACACATCCAGGGTTGATGACTCCACCACGTCCCTGGGCAGCCCATTCCAATACCTGATCACTCTTGCTGGAAAAAAGTGTTTCCTAATGTCCAGTCTAAACCTACCCAATCACAGCTTGAGGTCATTCCCTCTTGTTCTATCACTATTTACCTGTGAGAAGAGACCAATAGAAGCCCCTCTCAGCTGTACACATCTGGCCTTCTCCTGACCACATGTCATGAGGACATCCTACAACTCTGTGGGTAAGGGTAAGCACACAGAGCTCCATGCAATGCTTTCAGTATTTTCTTTTTTTCTCACATCTTTATCTTTTAGTGTAATGTCACTGTTTCAAAGGACACACTGGAGAATTCCCAACAAATTTCCCACAGTCCCCAGAGCTTTCAAGAGGTGAAAAATAGTTTATTAGTTGAGTTATAGAAGCAACTTGCCACTGTTGTCCATCTCTATCCATCACCTTTCAATGTCTCTCAAGAGATAAATTCAAGCTATCACGCTCATTAATGAAGTGAATGCTCCTGGGGCAATTGAGAGTTGAAATATGGCCTTTTATTTGTCCTACCTCCTGCAGACACTAAGATGTGTTTCACTTTGCTGGTGTGAATTGTAAATACAAGTAAGAACAACCTCACCCTATAACTTTTTATTTCCAAACCTCTTAAAAAATTAAAACTCTTCATTTCAAAGAAAGCTTTTAATGGCTCCAGAGTTCATCTATCACAAAGAGAGCTTATTCAATTCACCACCTCTAAGCTGTCAACCACTTCAACTAGACTTGTGCATATGCCCTGGGATTTTGTGAGAGATAAAACTGCAAGCCTGCAAACATGACATAAGATATTGCTTCCATTATACACCTGTTTTTTATTTTTTTTCAGTATCTTTTCAACCTTTACCTAAAAAGCTGCTTCACATCCATACTTTGACACACTTTATTTCCTTGACAACTTGTCTTTCTGGCTCAGTGCTAGGCACTCTTGATGTTGTTTCCTTGCTTATTTCTGCCATATAAAATAATCACTTACCCAGAAAGAAAAAATCTCTAACAAGTTCAGCCAGTCAACAGAGCATCAATCTGCCTTCTTCCTCCCCATATTCAGCAGATGATGGGGAGAAGAGAAAGTCAGAATATCTCTTACAGATCTGTTATGGAAAGCTGGAGAAACTTGTGTTTACTGAAGTCAGAATAGAATATGTACCTCAGCTTTTGGGGAATGGGACTCTGTTGTTGCTTTCTAGGCAGGATGGAACAACCTATCATATGGCTTCTGCCCAAATTCCTGCCTTGTGCTCTCCATTCTATGTTGCATCAAGAGCTCATGTCTTTCTACTAGCAGGATATCAGGAAGTAAACCAAAACACTTCCTTAGAAAGGTTTACCCAAGCCATTTCCCCTACATCATTACTTCCCCCTCCTCTGACACAACAGTTTCTATGTGCTCCAAGTGCATTTATTTTCCTTCCCTGCTTGTGCTCATGAGGACAGGGCAAACTCTGGAGAGCAGAACAAAGCATTATGTACAGGAGTACAGAACTTGCTATGGTTCACAGGTGCCAGGTTAGTGCTGCTGCTCTAAATACTCTGGTCTGGAATGGTTGCCTGAAGCTACCAAGGTCTGTGTGCAAGCCAAAAAATGACAAACGACTTCTCATAAGACCTCGGCAGAATCCTTGCATATGATTTTCTAATTCATTCAAATCATCAAGGTTGGAGAAGACCTTGAAGGTCATCGAGTCCAACTGGAAGCCAGCTACCAGGACCACTCCACCACCTCTCGTGGCAATCTACTCCAAAGCCTCACTACTCTCTCTCACTTCTTCTTTCCAATGCCACCCTCGTGCGTTGTGCTCTTCTGCTGCATCCCCAGCTTTGTCCTCTGTGTCATTCCCATGTGCTCCCCAAATCCCTACATCTTTTCCCCATTCCCACCCATGCCTAACAAGAAGCCCTCTCCCCAATCCCACCACTTTCTCCACAAATCCACCATCTCCTCTCCAAGATCACCCTTGGTGTTCTCCAAGAAGAGAAAGGGAAAGAAGAAGAAGGGCACGACGCAACAGATGACCACGGCACAACACAGAAGAGAAAGAAGAGGATGATGCAGAAGCTTACAATCACTAAAATCAGCAAGGCTATAAAAGACCTTGAAGATCATCCAGTCCAACCCTAACCCAACTCCCATCACCACTAAACTATGTCCTCAAGAGACACATTTACATGCTTCTCAAACACCTCCACAGATGGGGACTCCACCACATCCCTGGGCAGCCTCTTCCAATGCCTGACCCACTCTCTCATCCTTCCAAGCCACAAGCACAACCTTGTGTGCTCTCCGCTTCTGCTTCATCCTCATCTTTTTCCTCTTGCATTCACATCTTCTCCCCAAATCCACCAGCTTTTCCCCAGGCTCACCCATGCCCACAACGGCCTCCACAAAGCTACAAAAGACCTTACTTGTCCCAGAAGCCAGCTACCAGGAACACTACACTACACCACAAAGAAAGCTACTGCCCCCTTGTAGATGCAGCTATAGAAGAAGAAACAGAAGAGGAAAAGCAAGAAGAGAGAAAGATAATGCTTGAGACATTTCTACAGGCATAATAAATCCAAGTGTCAAGTAGCAATATTGAAGTTTGAAAATGTCACTTTAGCTCTAGTACAATGTAAAGAAGAAAATAAGAGGGTAAAGGTCAACAGAATGCCCACCCTGAGCATCTTCCCTTGTGAGAGGTACTCAGGTGAAAAGGTGTTTATCTTCAGTTAACACCATGGCAAGATCTGGCTGGCATATATATATAAGGCGTTGAGAAGAGCTTATAGTAGCCTTCCAGTATCTGAAGGGGGCCTACAGGAAGGCTGGGGGGGGGGACTATTGACAAGGTCTTGTAATGACAGGACAAGGGGCAATGAGTTTAAACTGGCAGAGGGGAGATTTAGACTGGATGTTAGGAGGAAGTTCTTTACAGTGAGGGTGGTGAGACACTGGCACAGGTTGCCCAGGGAGGTTGTGGCTGCTCCCTCCCTGGAGGGGTTCAAGGCCAGGGTGGATGAGGCCTTGAGTGACCTGTTCTAGTGGGAGGGGTCCCTGCCTATGGCAGGGGGCTGGAACTAGATGATCCTTGAGGTGCCTTCCAACCTCACCGTTCTATGATTCTATATCAACATTTAAAAACTACCAGTCACCGAATCTCTCTGCCTAGTGGCTCATATGCAATTTGAAATGGAAATAGAATAACATGTTTGAAGTCCATATTATGCACCTAAATAAAGAGAGGCTCAACAAATAGCAATAATATGTGTGTGCACTAATGCAGAAAAGAAGCAAGTGTTTCAAGTCCTTTAGAGTGCTAAGAGGTCTCTCTGGTTTAAAACTGAGAGGAGAGTTAGCTCATAAAAAGGATTAAAATGCATTATCTTACAGGGTAAATTCATTATTCTTAATGCACCAGGATATTTTTGATCCTCAGATGAAAGTTTTGCAGGCTTAGATAAGCAGGTCGTTTTGGACCACTGAAGAATCCAAACCAGGTTTGGTCTCCAAGAGAAGAGAAAAGGAAGCACACACAGATCAATGCCAAACACCTCAGCCCAACATCTGTTCAAGCTGATGGGGAAGGGGAATTTTATCAGCACCTTTCATGGGAATAAACAGCATGAGCTAAACCTTGCTTTTGGACATCCAGACCTGAAGAGGGTTGGGTCAGGGTCTCCTGGCCCCTGTGTTCTGAGGGAAGGGATGTTTTGAGTAACACCACTTGCCAGAGCTTTAAAATCAAGTAGCATCTCACTTGGGTACAGGCACTGCTGGTGGTACCACAGATGGGGCAAGTGTCTTCAGGGTGCTGTATCCTCCCTGCAGCAAGTGGAACACACAGCTGAGACATGTGCAGTGGCTTCTTCCCACCCCAAAATGGGCTCTGTCTGGTTTGCATCAGAGAAGCCCTGACTGAGGCAATATGGTAATTATTTACTGCAGAGAGCTTTTAAGCAAAAGTGTTTTACTACAAATATTTAGTTGTAGCACTGCAATTCTTTTCTTAGCTAGAGTGTTGCAAACTGTAGGTAATCTGTTACTGCTATTTTTCCCCTCTCTTGAGAGGTGCCCAGAATAACTGAAACCAAGTCTTTGTGAGGAAATGATTGTTACACTACTTATGAATACCATAATTTTTCTGCCAGGTGGGTGAGGAAGCCAGATTCTGATAGTCAAGCTGCAGTTTGCAGGCATAGGAGCACAAGACACTTTGAAGCTTTGGGAAATGGGCGAATTACATTTGAAAACCTCTGATCTTTCTCAAACTGCAAACAACACACTGGAAAAAAAAAACTCAGCTGGAGCTTTAAATGGCACTTTCAGGCATTTGGGGCAGGGTGGCTTATGTTTGACACCAACCTCCAAATAAGTCAGTGTGATTTTCAAATGTGGCTACACGTTTATGAGAGGGAAGGAAAATGTTGGGGGTTTTTTTGTTTGTTTTGGTTTTGGGGGGGTGCGGTGTGTGTTTGTTTTAAGTGTCTCAATAGGGCCTTCATTTTATGAAGCATATTTGAACTTCAGCTCAAGTTCCTAAAAATATTTTGGGGTCTTTGTGTTTCTTTTGCAAAGACAAGTTGAACCGGATGATCCCTGAGATGCCTTCCAACCTTGCATTTTATGATTCACACTTTAATGAAATTATAGTGTGTGCAAGAGGCAGACCCTTGGGATGCACTAAAAGTTTAGCTGATGATGGAAAATGTGGAAAAGCTGGACTGCTCTGGAGGGTGGCTAAGCAAAGGCTTGGTTGCTTAAGTTNTTACCATTCTATGATTCCCCACAGAAGACTTATAGCTAGTGGCATCAGGCCATTTTGGGCTTACTGGTAATGCACCCAGCCAAGCTTTGGTCGGACTGGACCTTGCCTCCTCCCTGCATATCCAACATGAACCTCTCTGGGTACACTGAGGGCCCCATCTCTGCCCATCTGATTTCTGTTACTGAAAATATCAAAGTCTCTGTATGCCTGAGGCATCAGTAGCAGTTCTATTGGACCTCTGCCCAACAGCATTGAAATCTGGAGAAATACATTCAAAACCAGAATGGGGTTCACAGGCTGGGGAAAAGCAGCTGCTAGAAAGGAGTGCAAACACCCAAGGAAGGAACCTCTCCCATGTGCTAATTTAAAACCTTTCTGTAAATGGATGATAATTTCTACATTAAATATACATGTACATTCTGTTAATCTGTTTGATAAATAATTCAGTGCTATAATGCCACTGGAAAAAAAAACAAACCAGGGCACTAAGCATGGACTTGGTAATGCATTGTATATTGTGCTCAGCTTCATCCCTTTAGATACTCCAAGTCATTGCTCTTTTCTGCTTTTCACACATAACCTTCTTTTTTATTTTTTCTATTTTTTTAATAAAGAAAACTGTAAGTAAATTTGTCTAGCTCTTTATTTACTCCACTATCAAGTGTAAACTAGTCCAAGGTGATTGCTCGTTTATCACTCCACTGCAAATGGTAGAGAAGTGTTTATCAGATTAAACCTTAATGGACTTAAAGTCCTTCAAATTGACAGGGATCATATGGGACCTTGTTCATAGCACAGTGATGAGCATTTCCTTCCCCTCTCATCCAGCATCCCCAGTGATGTATGGAGATTCCCTTCTGAATGCAGGATGCTCAGCCTACTAGGCTGGTAAGGACAACAGCATCCATCTGCAACCACAGCTGCAGAAACTACACAGAGAAAAAAAAAGAATTTCTTTGCCACTGGCCTAAGGTGGGATCTGTCACAACAGAAATCAGACTTTTTATGTCCTATGTGAAATCTCCTTTCACTTCCAGCTTGTCCTGCTGGGGAAATCTGGCAATGAAACAAATAATCAAACAAGAGAATAAGGGCAGTGATGATATTAATCTGGGGGTTTAAGAGCACCTGAGTTGCAGCCCTTATTTAGCAGAGTGGTTTGCTAGAAACCACCTTGGTTCCACTGGACCTGATTCCACTTTAGTCCCCGGATGGGGACTAAAGGCAAAGTTGGCTGAGAGCTTCTGTGATGTTAAGGAAAGGCACAGAGAATTGTAAGACACAGCCACCAACCAGCTGTCTGCCGTGTGGGCAGAGAGGGAATCTTGTCCTCAGGATGGCAATGAGGGGAGGTTGCTCTTTCCCTGCCATAATGGGAAGAACATTCTTCATAGTTGGCTGGCGGGGGAGGGATCATGGTTTATTGAAGTGCTCTGCTGTGCAGGAGGGTTACGTAAATCAGGGCAGCAACGTGAAGCCTTTTAAGGACATCTCATATCTTTGCTTTCCCCTGACACACTGAGATTTACCTCTTGTCCCAGACATGGCAAATTTGGAGTGGCGGCAGCCAGAGATGCTGTGGCAGTGCTTTGTGAACTCCCAGCCTTCAAAGCACAGGCAGAAATGGATGCTGCTGAACCAGGTAGGTTTTGACATCAGAGAGCTGCCCCTTGGTGCTGTTTGCAGATGGAGAGTGTTGATCTTTTGATGAACAGCTTTGATACTGAATCCGTGAAGAGCAAACTCCCTTTCTTTCTACAGGAAGATCTCTCCCAAACCCAGTGCTTGGCTTTGCTTCTCATAAGAAAACTGCACCCACACAACTGGCAAAAGGGCAAGGCCCTTCTATGAAGAGAACCTTGATTTATGATTATATTCACAAATTGAAATTATCAGTGATTCAGGCAGGTTGCCATTTCTCTGTGAGAGCTCTAATCACGAGGGGTTTGTGAAACCTGCGTGTTTCATGGATTGCACAAGGAGTTATTATCAACCCAACTGTTTCTATCACCAAGTGCTATTTATAATCAGAGCTCTCTGTTCCTTCTTCAGATGCTTCAATCGCCCAGGTGGGACAGAAACAACACACCAGGGTCAATGGCTAATCACACAGCCACCCATGAGGCAATCCTTCACCACTTGAGCATTATTCATCCAAACTGATCTGAGCGTATTTATTGACAAATACCTGCTACCACGGTCAGCTCACTAATGGCTCACCTCCAGTCCAGCTAATTTTCAGAAGAAGGGGAAAGGACAGTGGAAGAACCCTAACTACAACATGATAACAGTACCTCCTGCCTTCCCCTCCCTCATCTCTACAGGAACTCAAAGAGATAATTGGATATTCACATCAGAACAGGTTGAGACTCTAAATCAATCTACGGGTCAGCCAAACGCTCGAGCTTTTATTCACAGCCAACTTTAAATGACTGTTGCAGGGCAATAATTTTCCAAGATGGCTTTTTATGAAAAGGCATCCCGGGTGCTGAGATGCTTCAGAAATACTGCAGACAAATGTGAAGATCAGGGAGACTTTGTGAGCAGGGATTATCCTCCCAAGAGTTGTCAGTGCAAGTGATACTTAAACATTTGCAGCATTAGGAAAGCAAAATTACATAGTAGGAATAGGTGGCAAGGAAGACATGAAACTGCAAGCTACCACGAGTGGAAATATGTAGCATTCTCATCAATATGCACTAGGCAGGCAGTTAGTTGCCATAGTAGGTTAATAAGGGGGGTTACAGACCCTATCAAATATGCAAGTTACTCGGAAGACTGAGCAATTGCTGCAGAGGTTTAGATGGCTTCCTGAAGTCTCAGTCATTAACACATTTATTATTTTAGATGTTAATGGCAGCAGGATGATTTTTGTTGTCTGTCTGCATTTCCTTGTTTCACAGTCATAGAATGTTTGGGGTTGAAAGCCGCCTTCTAACACACACACACACCACCCCTCCAGCCTGTTTCATATTCCAGGTTTTATGTAGTCTTTTCCAGAATTTCCTAAGATGCTTATTTTGCTTCCTGGAAGACCACTGTACCATAGCAAGCTGAATTGCCTAAAAATATTCCTGAATTTGGGATCTGATAAGTAACAGAAAGAAGTATTTTCTATAAGCAGTACTAGAAGTCATTGGCTGCTAAAAGTACATCACAGAAAATTAACTGAGGAAAAGAAGAAGCTAAAGAGAAGGAAAGGTCTGTTGGGTAAGTTGCATCTCTCTCTCTCTGCTTTCTGTGCCTGATAACCCTGAAAACTTGTTTCTTCATCCAAGCACCAGCCACACACAGCATAAGCAGACAAAGCATGAAGTATGCAGCACCTTTCTGAACCCTGAGCTGAAGGCACACCTGTGAAAATGGAAGTGTAATTTCTAGGAGAGAGAATCCCTGTCCTACCTGCTAATTAATGCCTTTGGCTTACAGACTCCTACCCCTACCACACTGGGCAGAAGCTGAAGCCGTCAGCTTATTTGGGACAAGTCACCTCAAGGGTTACAGGGCTGTAATGTTTCCTGCAGTGCTGTTTTGTTGCTCACAACCCAGGACAGGATCCTCAGTGCAGGGAAATGTTCAGAGTAGGGCAATTATGGGGAGGAAAAAAAAAAAAAGAAAAACAAAAGACAACAAAAGTGTTGGGAAACAAGAGAACAGAGAAGCAGAATCACATAGCAGTAAGAGGTAACAAGAAACACATGAAAATGAAAACTACCTCCATGTATGTCAATATTTGCCATCTCCAGCAGCATGACCTCCAGAACAAAGGCGACAGGTTCCCTGCTGCCTAGTGACAGAAACAAAAACAAACATTTCCTCCAGCCCCAGCCTGGCTGCAGGGCTGTAAGTAATCTCTTATTTATATATTCTGCTCAGAGGCTAACCTTAGCTCCAGAAACGCCCGGCATTCGGCAGAACAAGCCTTGCTTTGGGAGGTGCACAATAGCAGAGCGGCAGGCGCGGGGCTCCCCGCTGCGTGCCGCAGGAAGGGCTGCGATTGCCCTTCTTGCTCCCTCTGCATTTGCAGGGCTTTTACTTCTTATTCAGGAAAACAAAAGAAGGAATACAGTGCATATGTTCCCACCTTTTCCCCTCCCCGTTTCGGCATATTTAGCATATTTACCATGAGATCCCATGCTGGGGAGGTGACTTTTCAGTTATTAATAATGCATCGGTAGGATCATTCCCAGCAAATTAGTCAAAGCAATGATTCGGTTGTTGTTACACTAAATCTCATTACTTTTCACGTTGCCCCCTGCCCCAAAAATCACAGCTGCCCGATGAAAAGTCTTTCAATAAATGGCACCTGAGAGTGAGGGCTGGTGGTTTTCGAACTGACCTTCATCCTCCACCCCATGGCTCCTCTCTTCCCTGCCCGCACCTGTCTGTTCCCTCATGGGCACTCATGCCATAGGAAGCTCAGACCCCGAAACCTGTGTTTCTCCTGGGAAAAGATGAGATTTTGCTAGTTTAGCTCCTTAACCTTCCTTAAACCTAGCCCTATGAAAGTGACCAAGGGCTAGAGTGGGGGAGAGCAGTGGTCCTGCCTCGCCCTTCCACAGAGCGCTGGGGAGAACTTGCACCCTCTGCTCTACCTGCACGGCCCTGAGCAGACTGCTTGGAGTCTGACAGCTTTGATGAAATTCAGGAGGCTTCCTAGCTTGTGTGAGGACCACTGTCGTCATGCTGAACATCCTGTAACAGTTTGGCAGACTCCCAGTTCTCACCCCTCCTGGGGTGGAGCCTCCCACTTCTTTTGCTGCTGTACCTACACACACAGATAGAGTCTTTTGGCATGTGTTTGCTAAGTGCTTTGAAAGGCTGGGCATTGGGGTTTGGAATATATAGTAATGCCTTCTAAAAAGTGGGTGGCAGGGTGAGAAATGAAAGAAAAATAATTCTGCATTCACTTCACCACTGCTTGATTTTTCATTTTCCAAGCAGCCCCAAGAGAAGTAGATTATGAGCCCGGCCCCAGCACGGTGCAACATGAAAGTGAGAAGATGTTTGAAGAAAGTTGCTTTCCAACAACCCTGTGCACTTGCCTGGGGTTGTTGAAGGGGAAAGGCTAACTTCTCCACTAGGAATCAGTTCCATCATACAACAGCCCCATTGGTATTCTTGTCACCGAGGCGTTTATTTCTCCACATCTTGGGGTGAGGGACACCTCGACAAGGGGCAGCTGCTGCCCTGGAAGGACCATGCAGTTGGTCCGGTGGATGCTGCTGTCTGTGCAGTGGCAGCATGGGAAGATGGATTCATTTGCAAATGTAAATACCGGCTGTCAGAGAGGGCAAGGGATTAGCTTTACATATGAACAGAGAGGTGGCACTGCATGCTGTCAGGCTCATTAGGGAAGCAAGACCCGTGTAGCCGGGCCATTTGGTAATGATCTACCCACTCCATCCTTCCTTTGTTCCTTTAACAACCCTCCAGCTCAGGCCAGACTCCCTGGGCTTTGACATTTTCCCTTCAATAAAACCCTACAGCCCTGCTTCGTTTTCAGACAGGTCGAGAGATCCAATGTTTATGCAGAAAAGATCTGTACGATATGAAATGTTTATTTTTGCAGTAAACCTAGATGAAAAAGAAAATGCAACCGATGGCAGTGTTTTCCTTGCACACACTGGAGCCACTGCACATCATGGGTCACATTCTCCTGTGATGTACTGTTCTGACGCACAGAGGATGTCTGCTACTATATTGTCTGACATCCTTCAGCAAAAGCAAGAGCAGACAAGGTAAAATATATGGAATCAAAATTCTTTCTCACATCCCTTGCATAGGTCCAAGCTCTTGGGAGAAGTAATTCAGCTAGTAAATAAAAGGGGTCTACAAAAAGATGAGGACCAATGCTTTGGTAGGGTGGGATGCAATAGGATAAATGATAAAGGCGTTAAACTGAGAGATTTAGACTATATATAATGAAGATGTTTGAGAGTGAGGATGGTGAACCACTGGCACAGGCTGCCTACTAAGGTGATAGAAGCCCCATCCATGGAAATATTTTATGTCAGATTGAACAGGACTCTGAGCAACCTGACCTAGAATCATAGAATTGTTTTGCTTGGAAAAGACCTCTAAGATCATCAAGTCCAGCCATCACCCTAATAACACTACAGCCATTTAATCACATCCCAAAACACCATGTCCACACATTTCTTGAACACCTGCAGGGACAGTGACTCCACCCCTCCACAGGCAGGGGTTCCAATGCCTGACCACTCTATGTAAGGAAATTTTTCCTAACATTCAATCTAAACCTCCTGTGGCACAATTTCAGGCCATTCTTTCATGCTATCACCTGATACTAGAGAGAAGAGACCAAACATCACCTTGCTCCAACCTCCTTTTGGGGAGCTGTAGAGAGCAATAAGGTCTCACCTCAGCCTCCACTCCTCCAGACCAAGCAATCCCAGTTCCCTCAGCTGTTCCTTGTAAAACTTGCTCTCTAGACCCTTCACCAGCTTTGTTACCCTTTGGACAACACCAACAACTCTATGTCTTTCTTGTAGCAAGTGGCCTATAACCGAACACAACATTTCAAATGGAGCCCAGATGAAGATGCCCCCACTCACAGCAGGGGCCTTTAAAGGTCCCTTCCAACCCAAACCATTCTAAGATTGTACAAAGACATACTTCTGAAACTCAGGCAGATCTTAGATTGCTACTGGTGAAAGAGGTCCTCCCACTCTCCCCTCTAACCCTGCTCATACCTTTCCATCACCAACCTTGCATCGGCAGTTGCATTGGAGTCATCGCCTGGCAAACAGGACACCAAACCATGCCAAAAATCAGATCTGTAGGAGAATAGTGCATTGCAACAGGCTGATAGTATCTGTTCCACAGCCACCCAGCTCAAAGTGGGAGAGTGTGGGTGGAAAAGGATGGAGACCCTGCAGCTGACATCAGGTAGCAGCATCCTGAGACTTACAGCAGAAGCTGAATTACCTTGACAGGAGCTCATGTTGTGCTATTTATCTTGGACTCCACAGGTACTTCAGGCCAAAGCAGACATGATACAGAAACACATGAGGGAATTTCATCATCCATCTCCTGAAGGAAGCCCATAACTTCAGCTAACCTCCAAAATTTCCTTAAAGTTTTAAAAACTCCTATTTGTTACCACTGAAGCAGTGGATCTTTGGCTTGTGAAAGAGTTTCCCTACCCTGCTTTCTCTCCTTCAAATGTCTCACTTCTTCATAAATGTTTATACTAGCATAAACCTAAAATTCACTTTAAGAGGTCTTCTGTAAAAGCTTAGCTGAAAAACTGGCTAAAATTCAGATCCTCTTGGTTGGCACCTATGCAGGCCTACCATCCCATGCTCACATTCCTCCTGCACTTCAGGAAACCACACTGGAGAGCAACTTCAACTTAGAGATCCTTGCAGCCTGGCATGGTGTGGGTTGGGGGATCTCCTACTTTCTCCATCTGGCTCTGCTATTTTCTCCTCAGCCCTGATGGGACTGGAATATCCATTTCCAAGTGATTTATTATACTAAAAGTAATATTTATCCCACAGCTTAGCACCTTGCAAGCCTTTCTAGAGGAGAGTGTGAACACACATTCCTCGCTAACATAGTCACTAACATAGTGACTAAGAACGTCACCAACTTTGTCTTTTATTCTCTGCTGTGTTTGACATTGGAAGGGTTCACACTGAGCAGGCAGAAAGTGTTTTACTTTTAGGAGGGGGTTCTCTAAGCAGGGAAGTGGGTGCTGGATGGATTTCTGTTCTCCCTTTCCTATTTAAGGAAAGAAGAGCTCACCCCAGGCTTCTTCACAGACCTTTGATTTTCACCAGGGACTAACCTCTTCATGTGAAGGTGAGGAGGCAAATTAAAATCTTTTTTCCTAGCCCTTCAATAAATGCGTGCAGAAGGTTTTCTATTAAAAGCCCCTTTTCACATTCACACAAAGGAATTTGCATTTACAAGGTTCTGTGCTCAAGAAGCCTGTGGATTCATCTTTCTGACAGTCAGAGGTGGGGGTGGGGTCATGCTGCCCAGGTTTAACTAACTGCAGTTTCTCACCCCATAAGAGACAGAGTTTAGTTATTTTTCGTTAACAACTGCACATCTGCTTGCAAACTCCACATTCAGGCAGAAACGATAGAATATAAATTTTCTAGAACAAGTCATGCAAACCAGACATCATTCACATTAGAGCTGAGGCAAGAATACATTAAAACCCATGCAAAACAGCCCAATGAGTTGCAGATTGCTATATTGATGGGTTTATTTCCTTTATTATTCCTTCAGCTCTAGCTTCCAGCTAATAAAGCCTTATTATGCACCTCCCTGCACCAAGAGAGAAAATAATTATATTTACTGGGAGAAAAGGACACTATATTACATGCCAGACCACCTAAGACATATTCCTGTTTCTGTGGCTTCTATAAATGGACTTTATATTGCCTTGAAAATATGTTAATACAAAAAAATGCATAAAAATTATTCTCTTGCCTGCAGCAGACAACTTGGCAAAAAAAAAAATTATCTGAGTGGAAGAGCTGTTCTCTGAAGGCTGCTTAGAGTCTGGGCAGTGCCATTGCCTTTGTGAGAGGAGACAAGCAATAGAAAGGGCAGAACTGTGTAAAAAGGAGAGTACAAAATAAACAGAAAGCCTAACAGTTCAAGGTTTAATCTAATTTTCATTTAGCTTCTCCTTGAAATGGTAAGAGCTTCAAAATACAATGGAATTTTGCCCAGGCCTTGAATTTAGCTAATCTTTTAAAACATATGATTATCTTTTCTTAATTCAATGACTTCTCACTCTCACACCCTTCTCTTCTGGTCCATGGTGTTCAGCATGCTCCATCACCAGAAGCAAATGCAGAAGCAGGAAATACGAGGAACTTAATTAATCTGCAAATCTCCTTAGAAAGCCAGGCCAGAAGTCATTCAAGACTGTGTCAATGAGGTTTTGGATCCATATCTGAAATGGACACTACCATTTTATTCCATGTTCTCATCTGCTACATATTTTTTTCTCCCTTTTCTAACCTTCCTTTCCTGGAAGAGGAGTTAGGCTCTTCATATAGCACTGTTAGGTGTTCTTGGCCAGTAAAATTCAGCCTAGGTTTGTTTTCATTTTAGTTTTCCTGTAAAAGTGCTGTTCTGCTCAACTGAAGAGAGATGGAGAATTTTTCCAGCATCCTGCCTTTTAAATTCAGGAGGTCTGCTCCAAATTCAGAAACACAAAACATCAGCTAAGTGATAAATTGCTGCCATTGATTCATGTCTCTTGGAAAATTAAGCAGCGTTTTATTTTGGTTTGCTTTAGTTTGGCTTCACAAGTGGCATATTTTGCTGGGTTTTGTATTGTGTCAATAAGAACACTCCTGTTTTAGGAAAGCACTCTGCTCCAGTGCTGTGCTGAGTACCTCCCATCTGTGCCAGCATGGGCACATGCCCATACCACCTCTCTACCAGCACAGCACTGGCAGAAGCCACCTGTCTCCATTCACCTGGGCTGCCTCTCCAGTTCTCCCTTCTTTTCTGCCCTGAGCTTTGTGGAAGCCATGTCATCTTCGCTAGTCACTGTAGCAAAAAAGAAGACACCTGGCTCAAACCATGACCACAGGAACTGATGTTCTCCAGCACCATCCTGACAGACAGAGAGTTGGGGCT